>JAQGBL010000001.1:0-27001 GCA_034698385.1 Strongylosoma stigmatosum
CGTTACAAACATGTCTATGAGCGTTACAAACATGTCTATGAGCGTTACAAACATGTCTATGAGCGTTACAAACATGTCTATGAGCGTTACAAACATGTTTATGTATTAATTATTACTTTTTCAAATCAGAACTAATATTTAATTTTTTGAAAGAAATGAAAATGAACTATGATAATCAACAACCCAACCACGATGTGTATGTTTAGGGTTGCCAGATAGGTCAAACAAAAAGCAAAACATAACATTGATGTTTTTAAAATATCCTGATATTTTGTATGAGTTTTTAAAAAAGTATTTTCTATTTTTGTGTTATATAGCTTTTTCAATTGTTTTTTGTTGTATGGTTTTTAACTGAAAAAATGAATTATTTATACATATACTGAATTACTATAAACAAGGGTGGAATCAGATTAATTCCTAAGTTCAAGCTTATTGCATTCCATGTAGAATGAGGTGAGGTCGTTTTTAGCTGGAACTATAGTAAACAACCTGAATAGAAGTACAATGTTTGGTGTTATCAGTAACTGTTGACTAAATGGCCATTAATACAAAGTTTACCCCTGTTAACTGTTGCACCACACTAATTGTCATTCATGTATAGCACAAGATGGGTCCAGGCACTAGCGAACTGGTTCAAAAAATTGTTTGCCAGTAGACAAGAGGGGGCCGCCAAAATTTTTTTATATGTAAAAAAATATGAATTGCGAAAAAAGAAAAAAGTTTGGCTATTTGTAGTATATCTCATGTTGTGTGCATTGGTTGTGATTGCTGTGAGCACATTTTGCCTATACTGGATAGGTAGTGTCATATGTCACATGTTTCTCTTGTCTACATATATGGATACTAATATGGGATGGGCTGCATCACTGTTGTAGCAACACCAGACTGTATGGTCTGGGTCTTGTCCTGATACAAATGCTGATTTTTTATCAGTTGTTAGTTAAAGAAAATTCCTGATTTGAAGACAGATGGATTCTCTTATGAAAGTGATGTTGCTTCTTGTTCGATGTCTCTACTATTAGTTGAGAGTGAGCGCCAACTTCAGTAAGGGTTGAGAATACGGGGCCAGTATTCTTAAACATTTTACATGTTGATGCTGCTCAGGAAATAGCCTGCAGCAAGTCTATGTTAAAGTCTGTTCAGGGTATTTTGGAAATTTGATATCAGTGATTCAGGGCCTCAAATCTCCTTGCTCCATGCAGTTTGAATCCCAATAGATTCCTGTTTGGTTGGAGATTGTTCCATGTTAGAACGGATTGGTTTATACTTGGACCTTGGTTAGACAAAGATGCTCTTACTGCCGCAGCTAGGACACCTAGGCATGGAATCTCTTCATACAAGTTGTGTAGTGTGTTGTCAGGTCATTGCTGACCTACAGGTGGTATATCCATTCTTTCATAGTACCCAGGGTCGTCTTTACACAGCTACAGGTCCTTGGGCAACCAGTGTACTAAGGCCCCTGTTAATAATTGATATTTATATCGATAATCAATATATCGATGTTTAAATCGATAGTTGATGTATCACAATTTAAATAGAAAATTAACAGTTCAATATCTAAAGGGGAAAATTAATGATTCAAACATTTTCAAACATTTATAATACAGGCAACAGTGTAAAACGCTAAAAATTTCAAAAATGATGACAATTTCAAAAAAATGCAAAAATTCTCAATATCATTTAATTTAACAAAAATGTCCAAAAGCTCATGTAAAATGGAACAAAGTAGATATTGTCATGAATAAATTTTATCAGTTTTAATATTTAACCTTAAACAACTTAGATGTTTTTAATGTTTTCATCATATTTTGAACATTTAAATAGCGCGATTAATACATCATCATTGTAGCACAAAATGACGAAAACAAATTACATAAATCTGAGTATGTTTCTTTAGAAGGTTTCAAGTACCTCAATTCTTGAAGTTTCAAAGCAGCAAGAAGGTCATTGCCTAGAGTACGTTTTGTTGAAAATTGTTATTTCATGGCCTGCATAGCAGCAAGAAAAGTTGGTAAACCATTGCAATTGTTGCTCCACTAACAACCAGCTTTTCCTTTTAACACAATGGAAAGTGTGTTTACTGCCACTGAATCTGAAATATTATAAAGGTGAAGGGCATCTGTAAGTATTTCGATCGCGTTTGACAGATCCTCTTCATTGCCATCATAGCGAAATTTTAAACGAACCCGAGATTATGTGGAAAAGAAACGACAAGGGTCTCGTCACCAGCATCCTCGAGGTCACGGCGACGATAAGAGCGGTAGTCGCATTGAGGGGAATGAGTTCTTTCATGGGAACTACTTCTGCGATGACGGCTGGAACCTCATGGCGGGAATAAGACCTAGACGCATCAGGAATGTAGGGATGGTGTGAGCCAATGGACTTTGGCTTGTAAGGAGAAAGCTTGCGATCACGACGAGTGCAAGAGGAAGAAAAGTCAGTGGAATGAACACCAATGAAACAATTACAGATTAACCACTGAAATTTTTTAAAAAACAATAACACAAGTCATTATTAATTACATGTATTTCAAATATACTATTTTACTGCAATTCACAACATCTGTAAATAAGACAAAACTTCGTTCAACATTTTAAACACAAAATTGCATTATACAAACCAATTTTCTGAAATAAATTAATTAGACATTATTAAAATAACAAATAGACAAAATAATAATTCATTATTTCATCAGCCACTTAAGCAGATTATCATTAACAAAATACCAAAGATAAACTACTGAGTTCCAATAAAACACTTCTTCGTAACAAATAAAAAATAAAAATAAAAAAATATCAGTAAATTGTTTTAAAAATTAAATACCTCAAAATACACAAATTAGATTACGACAATTAACTGAAGTATCCTGAGCAGTCAACCCCTTTTTAGACTTTTCACAGTATGGTACCTCAACTGATTTGTCAACTTTTATACATAAATAATCTAATAGCCCTAATGCGCAACGCAACTACAGTATCACCAGACACTCATTAAATACCTCCCAAACTTATGAAAACCTGTGTTTAAGAAAGAGAAAGGGGGGGGGAAGTATTAGAACATGTCAAACACTTCAGCCAATGGTTTTAATAATACCTAACATTTCTAACAATTTAACACTACTTTATCTTGTCCCACGATGATTTCATCTGTCATAGAGCCTGCAAGATGTTTTTAAATAACCAGATTAGACATCCTCATCAAAAAAGTGTGATAAAACAATAAATTTATAGCTATTTTTGGATTTCCTCAAATTCTCTATTAATTTTGTTCATTGTGGGATTCTCTGGTTGAGTTCCTTCAGGGCATAAAGCCCTACTGGCTGAATGAAGCAAACCCTGGTGATTTGCCAAGCTAAGTGTATGTTTAAAGAGAAAGAGAGAAGCTATACACTCACATACAATTATACATAGTGTACTACCATGTAGTTTAGCAGAGTGTTTTCTTGCTCCCACGATCACTCCAGTGGTGACTTCAAGCTACATTTAACATTAAAAATGTTACATTACCAATTTTATTTTTAAAAAATAAGTGACATTGCAAACTTGACAACAAAACCTGAAACTGTTACTATGGATTGTTTCTACTTGTTTAACTTCCCTAAGTGAGCAAGTGGTCCTTTTGAAAGGGTTAGCAACTTGACCAACTTTCTCTAACACAAAACTGACAACCCATAGCTAAAAACATTGGCTTCAAATGTACACAGAAAATTGAGCTTTAAATTACTTTTGTATTATAAATTAATTTTAAATTTTTAAATAATTTTTAACAATTTTAAATTTTTAATTAATTTTAACAATTTTAAATTTTTCAACAATTTTAAATTTTTAAAAAAATTAAATTAAAGCTCATTAAAAAAAGAGCAAATCACAGCTTAGTTGTGATTATTTGGTCTCATGATGACACTTGGTTGATGGAGTTCACAATTGATTGTTCTTAAAACGAATGTTCTTTTTGGTTGGCCAATGATGACACACGAACACACGAACACACACATAAAATTGTTCAGATTGAAAAAAATTTTAACTTTTAAAAAATTAATATTTAATAATTTAAATGTTAATATTTAAAAACTACCATCAAATGTCACATCAAAAAATAAGCAATCAAGTTGTTTTATTTTTACATCATTTTTGTTCAGTCTTCACCATCTTCATTTCATGTTCCTAAAAAAACATAGTGTAAATTAGTTACTTGTAATTAAATATTAACTTGTTTACAACTTATTTAATTTTTTTTATAAATACAAATAGCATTTTAATAGTTTTTAATTTTTTTTATGAATATAATAGCTGCATTTTAATAGTTTTTAATTTTTTTTATGAATATAATAGCTGCATTTTTAAAATTTTTATTCCTTGATGAGTTTTTATTTGGCGACATTGCTCATTTTATTAACTGGCAAATTTTAAAACATTTTTAAACTTTAATTTTTGTACTGTAAATTTTTAGTGAATGAAAAACATTTCCCCGCCATCCAATTCCCAATTCGCATCTCCCATCGGTAAATGTTATCTTAAAAGTCGTCTTCCATTTCCATAACACTTTTGTGTTAACTGTTTAAATTTTCTTTTATACATAACACTCAGCTCTTTTTTACTGATACAACTTGTTTCCTTGAACGCTTGCCAGTAAGTTTTTGCCTTTTGACTTTCATTTTTTTTCTTGTACGTTCTTGCAAGTGAATTCCCAAACTTGGTCACAAAAGTTTGAAAGACTAATGTAAACAGATACTCAATTACTGGGGTTGTAGGTCCAGTAAGTCTGTGAGCACATTTTGCTTATACTGACAATAGTTTAATTAGTTCCACTTGTCTTGAGACCCATGGGAAAAAAGGGGTTTTATTGCCGTTAAAATACAAATTTTACTTCAAGTAAAAATGCAATATAAACACAGTAAATTGACACTGCTATAAAATTACAATAAAACGGTTACTAATATTTAAAATCATAAAACATAAAAATCAAGCGCATTAGAGCGTTTTGCATGCTATTCAAATTCACCCTTTTCAAATTCACCACATGGTATTGGTGTTTTCTTTTTTAAAAAAGAATTGTAATAGAATTACTTACTAATTGATCCTTCCATTTTTCTTACAAAACAATATTCCAAATTGAGCACAAAAATCCAAAGTAAACTCCACAAAAATTGATAACCAACCACTCACAAACGAAAACAAGTAGCAGCAAGTAGCAATGTGCGTTTTTGATAGTATTGCAATAATTGTTTATTGCGCTTTAAATGCAAAAAAAAAATCACAATTTCATTCAATTTACAAAAAAATAAATAAATCACATGTTTTTTAGGACTCGAATGATAAGAGGGCATCCCAGCTCTTAACTCGCTATTCTTCTTCCCAAATTTGTCCGAATTGGCTATTACTTTATCTCAGAGATTCCATTTCAGCTTTTATCAGGTAGCCCTCTTCTTCAGCCTCTTCCGTGATCGCTCACAGCTGATCTCACTCGAATATCACTGCACACTTTTTTGGTGTAGTTTCTTTTTGTTTTTCTACATGGATGAACACCATCGCAAGGCTGATTTTTCTTATTTTCAGCCATTCCTGTTTGCTTTTCTGGTATTTAAAATGGCCTCATTTAAAGTTTTTCGTTTAATTGATGTCATGGAAAAGTCAGACATTTTTTTCCTATGTATGGTCGATCGCTTGATTAATTTTTTTCCGGGCGCAAGAACAATCTCAAATGATCTGGGCGCACGACTGATTTGAAGCTTTGCAAGAGTTAGTCAACTGTGTTAACCCTCGATTTCGGAAGCACTCTCTAAATTTTCCTAAGGTGTTTGGAGCCATTTTAAAAATTTACCTTTGCACCTCAACAAACACAACATTAATGTTTTTTTCGCGCTATCGAATTTAAAAGAAATTTTCTAATTGAAAAGGACCAATGAACGGTGGGTACCATTGTTTTTTACTCTGTAGAAAAAAATAAGGTACTAATGACCAATAGCCAGGTTCCCATTGTTCTCAGTGGTATAAATATCAAATGTTTTGGTCCTAAATTTTCATTTAACTCCAATCTTCATCTTATACATACACATTCCCTTAAAATATTTTCCTCCCCCGAAAAAAAGTATCACATCCCCGTGAAAAAATCATGGAAAACCAGGTAAAAATATGTTAAAAAACACCAATCGGTAAATTTTAATAAAAATGTTTAAAAAACCAATTAGGTCCAAAGAAAATGAAGATACAGAGTTTGGGTGAGCAAGAACAGATTGTGACTGTAGGCACCCATGCTTCCATTGCAATCTGTTGGAGAGCATAGTTACATTAAAAGTGAAAAGTTAGGTTAATATGGCGTGATAGTACCTTGTCAACTTATCCATATCCTCCTTACTGTAGGTCTCCCCGCGTTTTGATGGGGGTTGATTTTTTTAAAAATACTTTGAACTTTCTGCAGAACAGGCTTGTGCAGACGGCTAATGCCACCAGAAACAGCAATTACGTACTTACTGAAATCTTCTCTAAGTTTGCCGACTTCAGATATCTTCAGTTCTTTAACCTGTAAACATTCATTACACGTGTTACATAATGAAGGGAAATCATGGTGTATCACTTTCAATGTACTTCATTGTAGCGTGCCATGTTCCTTTCCAGCAGCTCCACTTCCTTAATAGACCATGGGCCTTCTGTTAAAAGTTTTCTATCCAATTCTAGTTCTGCATCTGAGCCACAAAACCACAGGTCGTTTGATTCACCATCTGCATAATTGCTGACATGGACTTGGGGACTGTGATGAGCAGCTTGTTCAGTGATGTCCTAGGAACCTTCTGCAACTCAGAACAGTAATGACTTAGTCATGATTTGCAATTGTTTCAATGTCAGATATTAAGCATCAGCAGTCCACTGCTAAACACATGTCAACTACATTTCTTGTACACAACTCACCTTTTGCCTTTGTTTTGCACAAGCTCTTGTAGTTGTAGTGGGCAATGTGGTGCTGGGCAATGTCAAACACACAACATCTCAGCAGTTTTGCAAGATGTTGCCAAGTTTCCCTGGCTATTTTAGTCTGCATCAAAATACTGTAACCTCCTCCACTTAAAGTCTCGTGCAGTGGTAGGTGTTGTCAGAAGTAGTGATTTCTTAACGGCATGTGTTCACCATGGAATAGTCGATCACTGAACTCAAACTACCCAGGTGTACATGTGTGATAGCACTATGTGCATCAGACTGTGCGTCCGTTGAGCAGCTGGAAGTTATTTATTACACAGAATTTCAGCAGATCCATTCCACATCTGTTGCTAATTTTGTCCTGTGAACAGCGGTGGTTGGTAAACACATTTTTCCTTGCTCCGTACAATGCCCACACTTCTGAGATTATAATAACACTCTAATTGTAACTGCTGTTAATGTTTTATGCCAATTGCAAGACTATTTTATGCCAATTTCATTTTTCTTTTATTTCCCATGGCTGCTGTTCATGTGTAAACAATTCCAACTCATGAATAGCAGAATAGAACAGTTTCTACACTACTGCATCTTGACAATTGTAATGTAAAGCCACACGGAAAACGCTTTTGGTTCTCATTCAAAACCAAACAATTCTCGGGGGGAAATCCAGAAAAAAAATAAATCTCACTATCTGTGACCTACACTTGAATACACATTTCTTCTGTATTCAAGTGAGAAAGCATGCCATGCTCCACTGCATAAACTTGCATTATTACAAATTTTTCAGTTTCTTGTAAAGTTTTAAACAATTTGATTATTACTGATTAAGCGAATGAGACATTTTTTTATTTATTTCACAAAACATTTATTAAAAAACTGAAAATAAGACCACATGCAAAATAAAGTGATAAAAAATTTATTGCATTTAATCACAATTTACAAGAGCTGTAAAGCCATTCTAAAACAACAACCTGTTTTTTAAAAAAATATATTTATATTTTAATGGTTTCCAGTTTCTATGTTTCTTCATAATGACTGCACATCAATCTGGCAAACACATATATAATTCACTGATGCTGAGCATTATGGCAAAATGGCTATCCTTTATTTCTCACCATCATTGGTGGAAAAGGATTTGAAGGTACAGAATTGGGAGTTAAAAATAGTTACCATACTGTTGTAGTTTGAATTGTGATTATTGTGTTATCCACTACCTCCCACATATGAATGTGAGGGCATAATCAGCATTGAATTAACAATAAATATAGGCCTGTATTAATATAAGCATGTGCTTAGGGCATCGGGGGGAAGTGACACACTATTGAAATTTTATTCAAAGTATCTGAAAAATTATCAATAATAGAAAAATATTGTTAAAAATTGCCAATAAAAATTTTAAAAATTCCAAACAAATTTCAAAATTGCCAAATGAATGCAAAAAATGTCAAAAACTGTCAAATTTCAATGTACAATGGTCTAATATGGTCTAAGATGCTAAAAAATCAAGAAAATGTCTAACAGCATATTATTTTCAAATGGCTTTACAGCTTTCATAACTTGTAATTAAATGCAATATTTTTTCTTTCAATTTTCTTGCATATTTTCTTGTTTTCAACTGTTTAATAAACGTTTGTAGACGAAAAAAATATTTTGGGGGTTTAATCAGCAATATTAAAATAAATTGAAAAATGGTCATATGTTTGCAGTTCTACTATTGAAATATTTGCAAGGGCTGTAATGATTAATTTTAAGAAAGGAAATTACTTCATTTCCTGTTATGATACTGATAGAAGTTTGTATTCCCACATCTACAAACTACATATATTGAAACTTTTGAGTGAACATGAATAGAAATCTGTTTCAGCATCAATTAAGACACTATGTGTCTTAAACTTGAGAAATGTAAATTACATCTATCGAATGTCAAGTTTAAGATGTTAAGTGTCTTAATTGATGCTCCGTTTTTAGTGTAATGTTTGTCGTTTGCAACATTGAAAAATATTCAGTGTGAAAAATGTTTTTACAAAAGTTTGTAAAACCAGAGATAAAACTGAGTAGTTCAAAAGACTGATATTGTATTTTATCTGTTCCAGTTGGTGACAATATCTTCATCTGCAATTTTTCTCCAAAAATAAACACAATTGAAGAAATGGACATTTTTGTAATGAACTCTCTCTCAAAATGTCCAAAGTTTCAGCCAACAAGAAAAAATAACATCAATAATTACAAAACTGTTCCAGATTTATATTTCACTGTGTATAAGGAATACATTTTAATTCTTTTAATCAAAAAGAATTTACCACTGAAATTGCATTGATCAACACAATTGCCAAAGAAATAATTGATGAAATTGTTACTGAAGAAATTTCATTTCACACTGGGCGCCTGACATTTTGTGTTGTTGGTGAAAATGTGTACGCTTTAGGCATAGATATTTATTCCAATAGAAACATGTAGGTATTAAACTTAAAAACTCTGTGATGGATTACCATTGATGTACCAACGCTGTCCATTTCATAGAAAGCTGTATTTCATGGAAAGGCCTATCAATATTTGGTCACAGCACTAATGTTTACTGTTGATAATTATCAAAGTGGATGATTTGGTAATTCAGATGCATTGCACATTTATGACGGTGAAAAAACCTGGAAGACTATCAATAATTTAAGATGTAAGGACTTGTGGATTTATAAATGTGTAGGAATTGTCAATAATTCCCAAATAGCTATGTTGGGGATAAAATATGATAATAAAATTGTGGTTAAATTGCTCTATTACTGGTATGTTCAAACATTTGATCTACTAACTGGCCAATGGGGTTCAGCTACTTTTTATTGGACCCATGGCCAATTCTATCTTATGTTAGAGGATGTTTAGCTAATAGCCAATGTTTATTTTTGAGTACAATGCTAAACTAAGAAGGGGAGTAAAAATCTACAAGAAAACTTGGAAATGTATGTGGCTAACTTCACTTTCACTGAAAGCCCTATGTGTGATAAGGCTGTGCTCAAGCACAACTTGGACACCTTGGAATTACCTGAAGATTTAAAAAATGAAGTAAAACACTGTCTTGATCAGAGCTGGCTCAATGGTACCAGAATCAATATTTTATCGGGTTAGGTTCAAGTACCTGATGTTTAGGTTCAAGTACCTGATGTTTAAGTTCAAGTACCTGATGTTTAGGTTCAAGTACCTGATGTTTAGGTTCAAGTACCTGATGTTTAGGTTTAAGTACCTGGGAGACATACTCAGTGTCCCTGGCTGTGGTTCTGCAGAACCAACAGCAGGCAGTGGGTTTGGGGTTGAAACTGAGGGAGGCGCCTCAGGTGAGGTGAGTTGTGGCAGAAGCAGTGGATGGATGTGTTTCAAGCAATCGGGGCAGCATCTTAGGAGAGGCGGACTCTCTGTGACTGAGTCATGCAGGACCAGGCAGAGCAGGAGCCCGGCTGGAGACTAGAGTTACTAGAGGCACTAGAACTAAAAGTGTAGCCAAGTCCACGGAGGAGGAGGTTGTCATCATTGTTGTAGTAGAAGACTCAGCAGGTCAGGGTATCCAAACCCCATCCAAGTAACAAAGTGGGGAGGGGGCCACCACTGCAAAAAAGTTTTTGTCCACAGTGAGGGCATTGTGGAGGTGGAGCAATTGTACCACTAGTAAAGGGAGGAAGGTGGGTGGGGATGTCTGCAACATTGTCTTCAATAATAAGTTCCCCAAAGGCATTGCAGCAGTGGCCCCTGGAGAGTGCAATTCAAGATGGTTTCAAGGGCCTTAACAGAGCCTCTCCTGGTATGGCAGTACCCACACTGGAACACTTCTCCCTCACATGGAACTGACTACAGTGCCTTATGTTATGTGGGATTTTATTTGTCATTGGTACTCTCATTCTTAGTTTATTGGTCTAATAGTGATATTTTAATAAGTATAAGTACTTCCAGTTCTATAATCCGCAATTAAAATTAATTAAATTTATACACAAAAATAGAGTATAGAAACTATTATTTAATTAATTTATAATTGAAGTGCTTGGTAAATAAAACAACAATAACTTTAAAGTCGATTAAATTTATTAACAAATCAAAATTTAATTAAAAGGTGGTTTAATTAAGATGACAAAGTTTAAACAGTTCAATAGGGACAGCTATTTTAGTTTCATTCAGAAATGTAATTAAGATTTCAATCATATTGTTAAACGGATTTATCAACATTTTTTTTGCCTTTTTGTAATGTCTTTAAGTTTTGTGTTCTTTTTTTATTTTAATAGTTTTATTAGCTAAAACTAATTGTCGACCATTAATATTAACAACCCAATTTTGATTCAATTTCACTAATTGTACAGATTCAAATTTTCCCCAGTCTCTTTCAATGTAGTTGGAATTTAAATCTTCATCCTAAGATTCTCCTTCTGCGTCATGTATTTTCACATAAATGATGAATTCATTTATGAATTGTATAAAATTTCATTTTAAAGACTTATATTCTGGTTTAGAGCCAGACCCAAAAAAACCTTTTTTCTTCTTTACATGTGAAGTCCACAGTTTCTTTTTTCAAAATAAGTGAAGTTCTGATTCTTTTAGATTACATCCTAATAAAGGATGATTGAGGTTTAATGTGTCACTCCTTATGTAACCATTTATTATTTCGGATAACCTGAAAATATTAAACAAATTAACTTTTATATTGGACTTTTATATTGGCAATATTGAGATTTGTTCATTATAATAGAATTTTTTATACTTGCATCCTATAAGTGAAGTGGTCCTTTTTGCTGAACTTCAATTTCTGCAGCACTGCTCTAACTAGTTGTTCTCTAAGACTGGATGAGTTTTAATGATATTGTTCTCTGGTGAAACTGCACTATTTATACAGTTTTTTCAGTTGACAGGGAGGAGTTTCAGTTGTATTATATCCAATAGTACAATATTTCTTTGGCATTAATTAAACATTGTCTAATTTTAGCATGCTTGGTCTTATCTAAGCCATTTATGAATTTTTCTATGGTTATCATGCATGGTTTCATTTATCAATTTATTTTAGGAAAGTTTATTTTGAAGGTAAAAACAGTACTTAGAAACCAGTTGACAATTTCAAAAGTGGAAACTACTTTCACATTGTTGTATATGATTACAGGCAGCAGTGTTCTTTTGTAAAAGAACAGCACCCTAAAAAGGCCCATTGAGTAGTGAAAGAAAGCTGCACTTAAACCTATTAACCATTTAAAATGTATTAAAAGAATTTTATATATGACTTTAGGCAGTAATGTCCCTTGTAAGGTACAAAAATAGCAGCACTCAAAATTGGTCAATTCAGAGGGATTAAAAGATCAGTTGGAATGGCTGTTAAGTGGTCTATAGGGGAGAAGGGAACTTCTCATCTCTTTTTTCTACCTGCAAAATTAGCAAAGAAGCCAAGTGACCTTACTGTTTATTTAAAAATACACTACCCTTAAAACTTACAATATTGATCCAAATATTCAAATATAACACTTAGTAATGCATTGTGTTCCAAAGTAGGTGTGGTGTTTCCCCACAAAAGCATCTGGCCTGCAGAAGGATGAGGATGGTCCACCATGGAGAAGAGGGTCAGAGTACACAACACAAAACAGTACAAAATTGATCAAATAAAATGAAAGCAACAGGTTAACCCAACCCACACAAGAAGCCCACCCTCAACAAACAATACAAAAAAGCAAAAATGGAAAAATGTTGAAAATGATTCAATAAGGGGGGGGGAAAGAGGGGGGGAACAAATAAAAAGAAAGAAAATAATTTTTGAATACTAATCTGGCTAACCAAAAAGGCTGCCTAAGTCTTAACCAAAACAGTGGCCACCCCCAGTCAAACCAAGGTGGCTGACAAACAAAATGACCCAATACTAAGGCCCTCATTGTGGTGGTAGCTTTGGGGATGGGATCAGCCATCATTGCAGCAGTAGCTGTGCACAACAATTCATGGCAGCTTCCCATTGTGACAATGGACAAGGCATCTTCCACAACCAGAGGAGGGCTTCTGAGTCAATTGATAACTAGAAGAATGAAGGTGGTAGTTCCTGTTTATTGGTGGTTCCTGTTTATCAGTTTGAGATTACCCTGATAATGTTTTTGGCTAATGTTGTCTCATAGTCTCTGTCTTTGACCTTTCATTGTAGCGACTTTCCATATTTGGATGTTTTTACTTTTGGTAAATATAAATGAAATAATGTACTATCATGATACAACTAGACTGAATTTTAATTTAACAAACTTAAATTTTGGCTGTGTAAATTTTAATGTTTGTTCATTAAAAATATATTTTATGTACATTTTAAATTTTTATTTATATGTATACATGGTTAATCACTTTAACGAAAAATAGCAACATTTTTGGTTTGTATTGATTTCTTTCTTCTATTGGTGGAGTCTCAGGGAAGGTAGATTTCCTAGCTAAAAATTCTTTTTCATGTTTGATCCTCATTTTCTTGCAGATGTAATCTACACTTGGCTCAGTGTTGGACTTGTAAAATACATGGGTATTAGTTTTTTTTCTTTTACTTTACACTTTTTGTGTAACCCACAATATCTCCTGTATGGATTACAGTAATTTTTGTCTCTCATACATCTTCAGGTGACTATAGCATCCATGTTGGTAATGGTTGGCCTGCCAAGTTTTTTGTGAATTGTAATCTCCTTGTTTCACTGTGATTCTTGTGATCATCTGAAACAGTGAAAAAGGTATGAGATACATGTGTGTTGGAGACCAATGGCGCTGTCATCGGGATCCACTTTTGCTCCGCCATGCTCCACTACAGATCTTTTACAGCTCCAGTATTTCTCCACCATGGCTTCACTACATATATCTACTAGCGTCTACAGTTTCATCAACGTTTTCAGTTGGCATATCTACGTTCTCATTTAGAGCTACAGTTTCATCAACGTTTTTCAGTCGGCATATCTATGTTCTCTTATGAGCTATTTCCGATTCATTTAGCGCATTTCAGATTCCCTTATGAGCTATTTCCGATTCATTTGGCGCATTTCCGATTCTCTTACCAGCTATTTCCGATTCCCTTACGAGCTATTTCCGATTCATTTGGCGCATATCCCATTCAATTGTATGCACACTAAAGCCAATTTCATATTCCAATAAATTATACTTTATTATGATAATTGTTAACACCTGTAATACGCAATTAGTTATATGTTAACACACTACAATTCAATGTGATAATAATGGAAAAACTTGTACTGTGGTTTCAAATAGCTTCTAGGCAATTGTGTACTTTGTAGTTTAAACAAAAGCCAAATGTTTACGTGACATAATAACATGATATTGATAAGTAGCTCCAAAATGATAACTTAGTAATAATGTAGTGGTTTTACATTTTATCAATATTTTCTGATCAAACTACAAACTGCATGATTGCAGTGTTTTAAATTACAATAATTTGTTTTGTAAACGAGGTAATGGTTTTGTAGCTAATCACAATATTTAAGATTTTGTAATATCTAAGATTTTAAAAAAAAAAATTATAATTTTTTATTTATATAAATTTGTGATATTTTAAGAGCTAAGCTACAGAGGAAAGAAAAATTCTCAAAATATTGATCATGTCCATTGGAATAAAAAAGGGATGAAAAAATTGCAACTGTTATTAGATGACTTCATTAGATCAGCAGTTTAAACAGTCAGAATGAAATTTATTTTTATTAAAATATCTTTTTTTTTACTTTTTCTGCAATGTTTTGTCCTGTGTATTACAGTAATTGCAAATGTTTTATTATTTCACAAGTGCAGAAAATTTTAAATTTGTAAATGTTTAATTTTAAAAATATTGTCATTTAAAGTATCATTGTAAAGAAAATAATTGTTTTATTGATAGAAGAACTTTTGACTAATAAAAATGCAATTTTCAATTGGATAATGAACAGTCAGTCTCATAGCCTACTGCATTTTATGCTAAAATCAAGACAACCCTTCAGGCAAATTGCTAATATTAGAATTCTACAGCATGCCAAGCTCATTTTTATTGTTCAGACATAATCGTTAGTCAATAATCAACAAAATTGCGTCCAACAAATGCGCCTTAAAATATGTAAAAGATGAAAACAATTTTTAAAATAATATTGATATAAAAGAATTTTAAAGGATACATAAGGCTAACAACAAGGCAACTTTACCATATGGAATCATTTACTGTCATTTATAATTTTAATAAATTTATAGTAATTAATCATTTTAATAACATTATAATTTTATTGTATTTTATAAATAATTTTAGACATTTATCATTTCTAAACTATAAATTTATTGTAATTTAAAAATTATATACAGTATGTAAGGCATGGCCAGTCATTTACCTCACATAAGTCGCTCTGACAATTCTCCTATCCCAAATAGGAACCATTCAAACATTAAAGCTGCTAGCGACCTTAATGGATTAATCCTGTACCAGGATACACCAACTGGTTATTACTGGTGCAGTCATCAATTAAGGGCTTATATTAAACTATTGTGTTGTCCTTCACAGTCCTTCGCACACCCAATGATTGTGATGACGCCTCCTACACTACCCACAACTCCGATCAAGGACTCTACCAGGGGATTCTCAGGTTCCAACATTGCCTTCAATGGGAGGGAAAATCAAGTTGCTGCCACCATCAAGCAATTGGAGGACACCTTCGCAGTCCAAGATATGATGGACGAGATCACTCTGCATACTCTTTCTTATGTCTTTCAGAGTAGAGCCTCTGATTGGTGGGCAAATTACAGTTCACTGTACATTACCTTTGCAGACACCATCAAGGGAATCAATTGCCAGTTCACACGGAAGCAGACCTTTGGAGATGCCTTTATGAACGCCCTCAGGTTCTGAGATCAGCACACCTCCCGCCCATTTAAAGACATCTTAGCAGACATGGCTCCAGTGGTCACTGCCTTTAAGGAAAAGACTGCTGAAGACTTCATGGTTGCATTTCTATTGCTGGCTACTCGTCCAGAGTACCTACTGTGACGTCCAGGACAACATAAATTGCCTCGAAACCATCGTGGATAATACAAAATCCAAACAATCAATCATCAATGATGGCATGAACATTTGAATTTAGAACATTTGTTTTGCTATTTACATTATGATGATCAATTGTAATTCATTCAAATAAATATAGTTATGTTAATATGTGTCTTCTTTATCTTGTATTTGGAATCTTAAACTGAATAATAATTGAATTGTATTGATTTATATTGATGATATATTGATGTATTGATTGATTAGATTGAAAAGAAGTGATTGGGATAAATATTAGAGAAGTGTGTATCATATTTTTACCCTTATTAGAGAATTCTATCTTCAATTTGTCTTAAACTTCAACATGGAAGTACATTAAATACATCTAAAGTATCAAGAACTAATCACTGAAAACTATATACTAATCTAATTAAACCTTAAGGTTTAACATTGGTGCCCGCCACTCAGGATTTTAGTTATGATGGCCTCTATATCCGAAGAACGAATGATACAACACCTGAAAATTAAAATACAAACATTGAGAATGCAAATAACGAGAACTTGTAACCATGTAGAGGGAATAATTTACGGTTCTGAAAATGCCACCAATATGGAATTGACCTACAGCAACTCCAGGGTCATACAGATTTCACCAGCTGGGAACAAGCCCGCGCAGAATTCTCTAAAACAGAATAAGAAAAAAATGATGCCTCATCTTCTACAGTTTCTTTGGCCACGCCTATGAATAAAGTCACTTGTGATATAAATATTCACAAACCAGCGTGTAACTCTTGGTGTGTAAAACATAAGCAACAATTTACGTTGAGAGCAAGTACAGTTACTGCTAGTTGTATTTTAATTCAGGAGCTGCTATCAACCATTAACTGCATGGAATTTTCAAATTGTTTGTTTGTATAACTATCAACAAGTTGAATGAGATGTACAAACTAATTAAATGATTTTTTACATTTAGAGTTTAAAAGATATAATAATAAAAATGAATAACAAGAATAAATTGATAATAATAATATAAGAATATAATAAGAATGAATTGAATATACTCTTGTTATGAGTATTTAATGATGGCCACAGTCTACAATTCAAACCGGAAGAGCCAAGTCTACTATGTGTTTAGCAACCGGAAAGTTATATTTCTTATTTTGTTTGATAGGGGGAGCTATGTAGCTGATAAGCTGCTGTGCTTCAGCAACTTGTACTCTCTTTCAGACGGGAGAGTGCACTAAGAAGGTGTGCATCGTTACAATATTTATTCAGTAACACATGGATTATTGTGAACACAAAGAAACAATATGGATAATGAGATATTTTTCCTTTTTTTTGCAGTGGACAACAATGGAGACCCTTCAGATAAGTAATCTTATGGTTTTGATTTGATTCTTTGTAAAATTATCTTCCTTTGCAGCTTATTTTGTTGGACCATGTGGTTTTAGAGTTAAGATGCTTATCCAAATTTTTGGCCAACAAAGGAGGTTTTAAGAGAAGTAAGTGATGAGTACTTTAATTATTAAATTCGGAAATAACTTTAATTATTCTGTATTTGAATCAGATTAATTATCTGTGGGTTAAGAAACAATCAACAATGAAGACAATTTAATTTTTGACGCTATTTCTACGATAAACAATGCTACGCTCGCTGTATAGCTAGTATTTATTACTCAATAAATTGACTAGCTTAATGAACGAATATTTTACTACTAAATACAGCTCAAGCTAAGAAGCGACCACACCTCATCTATTGTTAACTCGTTTTAATCTAACTCGTTTTAACTTGTTTTAATCTGACTCGTTTTAACTCGTTTTAAAATATGAAGAGCAGATCCAACAGCTGTAATAGCAACCGGAAAGGTAAATTTCATAGATTCATTGCCTTTGCAGGGTATGTTTTGTGTGTTTGTGTTTGTTTCTGTTTTTTATTAATTTAATTTTTTAGTTTTGAGTAATGCTATGCCCTCACAGCTGTTGGAACTGTCCCCTTTGTCCTTATGTGTGTTGACCATATCTCCAGATATGCTGACACATGAGTTTTTCAGCTCAGAGGCGGCTGCCAATTCAACAGGTGGTGCCAATAGTATTTCTTTTGTTTTTAATTCATTTCATTTTTATTTAACCATTTGTTACATACATAATTAAATGTTACAAAAAAGAAAGCGCCAACGAAACCTAGAGCAAAGCGAATAATAACAAAGGTAAGCTGTAACAAATAAATTAAATGACCAAAATGATGTAACAGATCTATATTTTAAATCAGGCAACAGCGTGACATACAAACCTGGCGCCGGGTTGTAGCAATGGGGACCATGATGAGAAGATGGGCTGGATTTTGAAGCACATCGGAAACAGCAGGGTTTAACTAAAAAACAAAATGTGGATGAGAGTGGTGATTTTGAGCCTAAACGTAAGCGCATGGGTGGAAAGATAGAGGTGAAGGAGCTGGTGGATCTCACCAGGGAGGAAGAGGAGGCAGAGCTGACCCAGCTAATAGAGGAAATGCTGAAGGCAACTATGCCGCAGAACCTTTTATATGATTACAATTTTTGTAAGTATAAACAAACAATAAGGTGTAAGACACAATAATAATACACTTTATGGTTACTCACAGGTACCCACGGGGAAAATTCTGCTGCAAATGCAGCTACATAAAGGCGTACCAGAGCGCTATGGGGGAGATATATACAGCTGTGATGGAGTTAAATCCGGAGATGGGGCTTTATGTAGACCAGGAATGTCTGTGTGTGTGCCATACCTGGGATAGTTTGGTATAACCATAGCACGGTGGTGGTGTAGACACAACCGATGGCGAGGTAATTGTCTAGTTAATATCGCCAATTATGTCACAGCTAACCCAACTGTACAAAAAGCATGTTTACATTTTCTGGCTTTAATTGTACCATAAGGAAAATAAATAATGCTGATTATTAATCTAAGAAATGGTTTCTTTACTGCTGTCATTAATATTATTATTATCTGGGTTCATGCAATTGCAGTTCCTAACGAGTGATATGGCTAAGACGCCATTTGACCCTAAGGCGTATTACACTTTGGAAAAGCTATCCACACATAATAGTGAAACACTACAAACAGCAGAGCTAATGTATGGGGTGCTATTCAAAGGGATTGAGACTATACCAGTCGAGAATCTCATAGTTCGATTGGTAGAAGTCTTTGATTCCTTAATAGCTGAAACAACAGCAACAGAAAACCCCCAATCAAGTGACCTCTTACGTGTGCTGCTAGAAAGCAAAGCTCTAAGAAACACAGTGAGTATAAGTTTTATGGATTGACCGTTTATGAATAGGCAGTCAGCTGATTTTATCAAGTATTACGCGCAATCGAACCATGAGTTACAGTTAGATAACCAGAGCTTTGCTCTAACTGTGATTACCATATGCAAAGCGGGGGTCTGGGGGTATAAAGGGAAAGGGTGTAGGGCTCGAAATGTCGCCAATTTAGGGTATTGGCTGCAGGAGCATAAACAATGCACTGTAGCAATACGAAACAAGGACAACATCGTGGTGGATGTGGCTCATTAAAACTCAATAATTCTAAATAACCCTTCAAAGCTAGCTGACTACCTTAGTATAAAGCACCCATGTGCTACCAACCACATGCAAACAGCCTCAGTGATGGAGTTATGTATGCAGGCCAGGGTTCCCACAACATGTCGCTGTGGTGTAGGGGAACTGAGAGCCTTTCAAATGCTATTGGGTCAAGAAGGATTTGCGGTATTTTTCAATTCAACCAACAAAATATTTATTAAACATCTAAAAAACAAGTACACACGCAAAACAATTGAAAAAAATATTATTGCATTTAATCATAATTTATGAGGGCTTTGAAGCCAGTTGAAAACAGCATGCTGAAGTTTAAAAATTTGTCATCCTTTTATCAATGTGGGTCAATTTTGAGAATTTCCAACACTTTCTTAATTGTTGGCATGTTTGTCAAAAACTCAAAAATTGTCTATTATTTTACAATTTTAGTACTAATAATTTTGAAATTCTTTTTAAATTTATTGTATTTTTTACAATTTTTCAACATTTATTGCATTTATTTGGTAATTTCAAAATTGTTTGAGGAATTTTTAAAATTATTTTTGACAATAATTTTTTCAATTGATAATTTTTCAGATACTTTGGATAAAATTTGGATAGTGTCCCCATTCCATTGATGCATAAGCTCCTGCTTATTGTGCTGATATTAGAGCAGGCTTAAAATAATGTTTAATTCCGGGCTGATTATACCCACACATCCAATCATCACATTAGGGGGGGGGAGAAATATTAACACAATAATCACAATTCAAACTCCAACAGTATGGTAACTAATTTCTTCTCCCAACTTTGTTCCTTCAAATCCTTCTCCACCAATGATGGTGAGAAATGAGAGAATTAAATGACATCAGCAATATGCAGTAACTATGAAGACAAATGAAGACTGTAAAACATTAAAAATAAATTTCAGAAAAACTACAGAGTAAACTTTTTAAAAACATTGCTGTTTTAAAGTGGCTGTAATGCTCTCATAAATTAGGATTAAATGCAATTTTTTCTGTAATTTACCTTGCATGTGTTCTTGTATTCAGTTGTTTATAACAATTTGATTATTGCTGATTAGGTGCACAAATTGTTTTTAATTTATCTTGCAAAACAATTATTAAACTAATACAAAAAACTGAAAACATACATAGTGATGCAAATTCATACAATAAACAATTTCCCCCATTGTAAGACTTGTTATTTATGTAGATCTGCACTTACAGTTAATGAAGTGGAGAAAATGCAGACAATTTCTTCAACAAAGTTGAAAAATTTTGTGATGTAAGAACAAGAAACAAAGCTTTCAAAGGCAATGTGCTCCAAACTGACTATATTTCTTTTTTCAGGAAGCATCCAGTTAAAAGCACTGCTCATTGGTCTAAAATAATCAACAGCTGAAGCCTTAAAAGGTAAAACAAAAGCCAATTGACATACATTACAAAATACAGCCTGTGCAATTTAAAATATTGATTAATAACCCCCAAATAAAACACTCACAATTTAACTTGAACTATGAAGTTGCCTCATTTTAATTTCTTGAAAATTATTGGATTTAATTAAGATTAATAAAATTACTTTTGATTTGAATTTACACCAAATTTAGAAGAAATTTTTAACAGGTTGTTTCTTCTGTTCCTAAATAACAAATTAACCCAATCTAAAACTTTTCCAACATGCAGCATTAGTTTATCATAATGTGGGATTTAGGGAGATGGCCTTACATCGAAACAGAAAAATATCTAGATGGAATCTAATAACAGTATGTACAGTGCATTTACCATTATCCATGTTTTTGAAATAGAAAATAGCAAAAGAAATGTTGGATTTAAAAAATAAATATGTTAATATGCAAATCTTTGGTTCCCACAAGTAAGCGGATGGTGGTTATAATGGTGTTCTCTGATCAATTAAAATATGTGGCTTGGTTTGTACTGAAACTGCTCATGTCTACACGATCTATGGATGATATCAACTACATGTTATATGCTGGCTACAATGCATTTCTTACCAATGACCTTATGATTGCTGACAATAATATTCAGAAATTAAAAACATTTCAAATGAGGCACTGTAAAAAATAGAAATCACTCTAAATTTTAAAAAAATGTGACAAGACTTTGCCAGTCAATCCCACTTTTTTAAGTTAGGTCAAGCTATTTTAAATCTAGTTAATGAAAAGTCCTGTAGGCATTACAAAGTTAGTGACACCTTTAATGTTAAAGTTAGAGACTATTTTAAATTAGGATGATAAACCTTCTCCTGAAAACTGTTAAAAGAAAACAAAGCATTTCAAACTTGAGTTTGCCACATTTACTTTTTAGTAACCAATGTGCCCATTTGGGAATATTTTTTAAAAAAAATCACAAAAAAATAAATACATTTTTTAAATTTTTTTAAACTGAAGTGATTGGTAACTTTTTTTCATCATGTTATTTAATAAAAGATCTAGGAGAAAGAAATTTTGAAGCCACTGGAACCATTAGAGAAAACAGAACAAAATCATGTACTGTTTTAGCTTCAAAAGATATGAAGAAAAAGAGGTGAATTCAATTACAGATCTAATGGTAATGTTTATATGTGCAGATGAAAAGACAATGCTGTTGTGACATCAGCATTAAATGATCTTACACATGAACCACTTCAATCAGCAAAAAGATGCTATGCATCTGCTAAAAAACATTTTTAACTTACTTAACCAATCTTGATAAGAGAATATAACTATGAAATGGGAGGTCTGAAGTTGTTAGTAAAAATGTCAATACCAACACTTCATTTCAACAACCAAGTCTAATTCCATCCAGCCAACTGCCTGTTTTTCCAGTTACTTCAGAGATTATGTTGAAAGGTACTACTTTTGAGTCCTCTTTTTCGACACCACTAAATACTGTCATCATGTCCTCATCTGGTTAAGCAGTCCAGCAAGCCTTTAATTGAGCCTCCAAAGAAGTCTCAATTGGTTATCTCAGCCATTACCAAAAGAGATGCCAAAATGCTGAAGCCAAGGTCCTGTACTGGATCCTGCGATCTCTCCTGCCACTTCAATCCAAGTCTTCACATAAACATAGCAAATGCCAGCTGCCTCCAGAAAGACTAAGTTCCAGTGGCTCACCATCCCCCAACTTCTACTCCAGGCACAATGATGAAAATCCAGCACTTCTCATAGGAGGTCTTCTCATGATTACAGTAATCTTTCAAGGGAGCTATGGGTCGTGACAGGAGATGGATGACAAAGTCCAGCCACTATCATAAAGTCTGTCTGTCTTCCAGTAGTAGCTTTCATCATTCTGGTCAAAAAGCATGGGTCTCCCATCGTCCTGCCGCTGATAACACGCTGTCCAGGGCTGTTCCTGTTTTTACCTGATTCATAACTGCTTCACCACTCACGGTATAATTATAAGCACTTAAAATTTACTTTCCATCTTTAATTTCAGTTTAACAATACAGAAATCACTCAATGTAGTGTTAGAATTTTCGGTTATTTTTAGAACTTCAGGAAACCATGTTTAGGTCAACTTCTAACTTTAACAACATCTGATGCCAATTTAACAAAAACAATTTCCAAAACACAATGGTTAAATTTTGTGAAAAGTTAAATAATTACATTATAAATATATTAGATTCCACTCTGTTACACCATTAAAATAGAAACTGTTGTCAACGGGTGGCAAGAAGAAATTACTGCACAAAGGATTTATTTATGTGTTTGATAAGTTTAATGCAGACCATTCCAAGAAGTTATGGGTTGTGAGCAGAAAAACTAATGTAAGGCCATTTACACACGACCATAGTTACTGATTGATTTCTAAAGCAGGTTAACCAGCACAGTCATAGAATTGTAGATACTAGTAGATCTATTACACCCCCAAAAAAAAAGGCTAAAAAGATTAATCCAGTGAATGAGATGAAGTAAACGGACACGATGAATTACACCATAGATGAGGTACCCTGGTCGATAACAACGAAAGAGATGCATTCTCAAAGTACAAGAATGGTGGTTGCTGGATGGGGAAAGGAAAGCTAGAGAGATGAACAAAACCATTGTAATTTCACCAGAAGCCACCAAACAAGTAATGGTGGATATAAGCCAAGCAAATATATCATTTGAGCAGATGGAAGCCGATTTGTAGATGGCTCAACACTATCCCCCACTCAGGAGTGAGGATAGTAGTAATATAATTATGTACAGTACTTGTAATATATTTTTAAAATTTTATTGTTTTTTTAGAGGCTATCAGTGTTGGGACCCAAACTGATTCCACCTCTGATGACACTGTACATCATGTTGATGAGGATGGTATGTTTATTAAGCACCTTTGGACCCCACATGTGTTTTTACAATTACTTTTTGTTTCAGATGTGGGGTGGCGGCTAATTGTGAATGCCTTGCTCCCCCCATGCAAGCATAATGGCCTCCTGACTTCTGTGACAGGTTCTTTTTGGTATTCTCTTTTTTTTTCTGCCGACATCAGACGATGTTAGGTTAATTTTGTACCTTTTCTTTATTGTTTTTACTATGAATTTTTTGCTTTTTGTAGCTACGCATTTTTCTGCAATTGATATGTTAATTATTAATTTTAAAAACAAAACTGTTTTTTATTCATTTTTTCTGTTTTCTTTTACCGAGGATGACATTGCTAAGGCATCAAGTAATAGTAGAAATGTTTTTTATCGACAGCTTTTTAAATCTTTTTTTCAGCTGACTATATATATGACTTAAGTTTTTGAACTTCATTAATAGAATGACAAAACATTGCATCTTGCTGACATTGGCACCAGTACCTAGTATCTATAATGGCTGTGATTGGTGGAATAAAGTCAAAGAATTTAATGAGTTTTTAACATTATGTGCATCAAGTAAGTTGTATCAACTTTATAATAATGCTTTTACGTTTAATAGTGTATTGTATTTATTTTATAGATAACATTAAAGTACTGGATATCAGGAAACAGTTTTGTAAACGGCATAAAAGAATTGATTGGAGCATGTTTGAAAGGTTTGAAATTGATGTTTCCCTATAGAAAGTGTAATTTTTAAAAATTTTATTAGGCTCTACAAAGGGAAGAAAAATGCTCATTAAACTGATCTTGTCCATTGGAACAAGAAAGGAATGGACACAGTTTAAAGTTATACTAGATGACTTTATTAGAAGAGCTTTTTAAACTTGAAAATATTGTAACTTGTGTTTCATTGTTTAGTGACCAATGTTCCCATTTAGGAACATTTTTTAAAAAAATCATTACAAATTAAAACTTTTCTAAAAATTATTTTAAACTTAAGTCATTAATAAAGGTCTAAACTAATTTTTAATGTTCATGACACTAAAATTTAAAAATGTTTTCAGACATTTCTTTATTTTTATAGTTGATGAATTTTGTACATTTCTGCACTGGCTCATTAAAAATTTAATTAATAATACTAATTGTTGTTACCTAATTAAATTTTTTTATTAAATAGGGATTGTTAAACATGTTTAAATTTATTACTGCTAATGTTATTAATTATTATGGTTTCCTTTAGCAAAAATATTTCAATGTTCCCAATTGGGAACATCGGCTACTTTACATGCTGTATGAGCCATACAGCAAACAAATGCGCCTATACATGGTGTCATAGCTAACCAGTCCTTATTTCAATTGCATACAATTTCCGCTATTTTTAACATGTTTATGAAATTGGCTGTTGATTATAAAAATCTCATGAGCAATGTCGATCTACAAATATTATTAACTTTAACGTGATTGCCATCAACTTCAATGAGAAACACTGCTAACTATATGCCATTTCATTTGGCTATAATATCCCCAATTTTCAACCGATTTAAACTGTGAAAATATTAGTTTGATTATTTCTGTTTTAATAGTTGATTTAATAATTGATATTTCAAAGGTGAATCAATGTTTAAGTTGTTGCGCTAAATGTAGGTGAAGGTTATCAAGTACAAATCAATTATATGCCGATTGTGATTAATCCGTTGTGACGAAATAATATAATGAACTCATTTTTCGAGTATAAATAGAGGTGTAAAAGCATGCATTTATAAGGAAAATTAATTATCAGGATGAAATTGAAATGGGTTCAAATATATGTTGGATAAAGTTTAGATAGAACATAAGAATAATGGACAAAATAATGAGATTAAAATTACATTAGTTAAAAATGGCCAGACAAAATGTAGAGATAATTTGCAATACTTATCAAAAAATGCCAAACATGTCAAACTTAATGCAAATTTTTTTTAAGTACAGTATCTGTACTACTTTTTACATGTTTTAGCCATTAACTATTTGTGTTTCAGTCAAAGCGGCAAAACTGGAGAGGAAAATATTAAGAGATAATTACGGAGATAGTATCAAGATATCATGGTAGTAGAACAGGTCAAGCTGCAACTGTTGTAAACATATCAAAATATGCCAAAGTAATGCAGTTTTTGATCCCACCCATGAAAAATTGTGAAAGATGTACTAATTTGAGTAATGCTCAATCTGATCATGGCAATTGCATTCAACAATCAATAGAAGACTATGACGACCCCATGGCGGGCTGCAGCTATCAACAGGATTCACATTAAGCTACATTGCATTATAGTCCCAACAATATGTCTCCTTCTAGTGCAATCTTAAATGGAACTCAAGACAGATTTGTAACCACATCAAAAACATTACGGAAAAGGTCATCAGCTGATCCTGCTGATATCTTTGAAGAAGTGAAACAATAATATTGGAAATGATACACATGAAACACCAGGAAGAAAAAGAAAGCAAAAAAACTGAAGAGAAAAATGGGGGCTATTTATTCTTTGAAAGCATGGCCATAGATACAGGAAAATTGCCAGTGTATTTGCAGCAGAGAATAAAGAAGGGGATTTTGGAGCTTGTACTTGAAGCTGAGAAGGAAAATATGGAAAATAAAAAGTGCAACGGAGTTTTCATATAAAATGTAGCAAGTTTTAACATAAAAAATTTAGTACCGTACAGCTGTTGTAAATATTTTGTATGAAATTTTGTGAAATCTAATGTATTATTAAACTTTATGTACAGTTTGCGTAAATTTGGTAATGTTTTGGAATTTATCAGCAGTTTTTGACGTTTGAAATTTCACTAGTTTATAATAATATTTGGCATTTATTCGCAATTTGTAGTGTTTTTTATAATTTTGTGGTGCTGTTTTAACACTGATTCTAAATAAAAATCATTTTTAATAACATTTCTCATTTTTTTAGTTTTTATGTATCTTTTTTGATATCTTTTAGCATCTTGATTCAACAGACCTTTCTCAAAATTAATTCTTAATTCTAAAAAATTACAGATATTCAATTAAAGTTAACCTTTTAGTGACCAATGTGCCCATTTGGGAACATTTTTTAAAAAAATCACAAAAATTAGATAAATAAATTTTTTAAATTTTTTTTTTAACTGAAGTGACTAATTAATGTTTAAACTTATTTTTAATGATCATGAAATTATTATTTAAACACGTTTTTAAACATTTATCAATTTTTGAAGTTAGTGAATTTTGAACATTTCTGCACTGTCTCATAAAAAAACTATTTAAA
>JAQGBL010000002.1:0-23717 GCA_034698385.1 Strongylosoma stigmatosum
GGAAACAAGAGCGCTTGATTGAAAAGGACAGCGATAGCGATGACTTTGAGCCGGCAAAACGTGCACGAAAAAGCACAAAGATGGAGTTGCAAGAACTCGTCGATCTAACCATCGACGAAAATGACATAGACTCACTGCTAGAACTGGAATCGCTGTCCGGAAACCTCTACGATGAAATGATGAATGCCACCATCCCTCCATGGTTTCTTGATGTCTCAAACACGGTAAGCAAGCGTGAAATATAATCATGTATAACCATGTATATATATATATATATAACAGTCAAATAAACGTGTAACATTATGTGTGCTCAGGTATTACCAGGGAAGTATTGCTGCAAATGCCAATACATCGCCTCATACAATGACACGTTAAGTGAAGTGTATGAGGCTGTGAAGAGTATTAAACCGACACAGGAGGAGGAGGAGGAAGAGCCCACAGACCCCCCTTGTGAATGTGTGTGCCACACCGCTATGTCGGATGAGTCAGCCGTGCTACAACATGGTGGAGAGGTAAAGAGCCACTAAATCCATCGCTGCATGTAAAAACAAAGATATAACCAATAAAAAAGCATGTTACGATTTAGTATTTGAATTTGTCTATTAAAAGCAATAAAATGGTTCTTTATACCATAAACATTTGTTTTGAGATTTGTTTTTTTTTGGGTTACGTTAGTAGTACACAAAACTCTTTCTCGTTACAGCGCCAAAGGGATGAGGAATTGCCATTTAACCCAACAACATATTACACCCTCGAGAGACTGAAAACACGTAATAGTGAAACACTTCAGGCATCAGAGTTGATGTACAGGGTAGTTTTTAAAGAGATAGACACCATCCCGATTGAGGATATTGTAGCTCGTTTGTTAGAAATATTCGATGCGTTACTAGCGGAAACAACCGCCATTGAAGACCCATTACCAAGCGATCAAGTCTGTGTAGTTTTAGAAAGCACAGTGTTAACCAACCCCGTTAGTACATCGTATATGGAGCGACCATTATTAAACGGGCAATTATTAGCGGACTTTATACAATATTACGCGCAGTCTAACCACGAGTTAAGGTTAGACAACCAGAGTTTTACCTTAACCATTATGACCATACGCACAGCTGGGGTGGGGGGCTACATAGGGAAGGGGTGCAGGTCGCGAAATGTGGCAGATTTAGGTTATTGGTTACAGGTGCATAAACAATGCACCGTGGCGATACGTAATAATGACAATATGTGCTTAGCTAGGGCGATCGCTATAGCCACAGCGCATTACTGTGGGGTGATACTAAAGAAGGCAGAGATGCTAACCGCCTACCACCGTATTATTCAGCCAAGGGCTACCAACTGCACACAAACGGCGGTGGCTAAAGCATTGTGTCAGCAGGCCAGGGTCCCCACGACAAAACTCTGTGGCGCGAGGGAGTTGCAGACATTTCAAAGGCTATTGGGGCGATACGGGTTTGCGCTTATCATAATCAGTGCGCATACCAACTTTAATGTGGTTTTCAGGGGGGCCGGTGCGAGACCGATATATATTCTTTTCGCGGGTAAACATTACACCCCAATTACGAATATTAACGCGTTTTACGGTACCGAGGAGTACTGTCATATCTGCACAAGAGGTGTTTCTCGATTGCATCGGTGCATAAGGAAATGCCCCTCGTGTTTGCGCGCTGTATGTGGGGAAATGGCTGCGACAAGTGGGTTACCACGTAAGCGATGTGTGCTCTGCGCCAGGTATTTTTACGGGGAAGCGTGTTTTCAGGGTCACATTGAAAATAACACTTGCGCCACGATCACGGCGTGTAAGAATTGTGGCGGTACGCAGAGCGCAAAGCACGAGTGCCGGACCTACAAATGCCGGTTCTGTAAAAAGAACTGCGGTAGGGATAGGCACCTGTGTTATATCCAGCGTGGCGGAGGTGGTGGCGTCAAAAATCGTACAACCAAGCTACCGCCAAAGTACTGGTTTTACGATTTTGAGACAATGAGGTTGCCAAGCGGGGTCCACAAGCCAAATCTGGTGATTGTCCAATCACACACTGGAGACGAGAAAGTGTTTAAATTGGAAGGGGACCTGTGTCCACGAGACCTGTTCTGCGCATGGATATTCGATCCCACCACGGGGGTGGTGCGTGACAACAAACACATGCACATATTCATTGCGCATTACGGGAAAGGGTATGACAACCACTTGGTGTTGGAGTGGATGTACACCCGGGATATGTACCCGGAGGTGATCTGGACCGGGAATAAGATCATGAGCATAGAGGTTAGTGGGGTGAGGTTCGTAGACTCGTTTAACTTTTTACCGGTGGCGTTAAGCAGTCTACCGGCGGCATTTAACTTAACCGAATTAAAGAAGGGGCATTTCCCACATCTCTTCAATACGCCGGAAAACCAGATGTATATTGGACAACTACCAGATTTGGCTTATTACGAACCGGACTTGAAGAAACCTTCTCCACGCGCAGAGTTGCTAGAGTGGCACAGCGCGACAGCGGCAAAAGAAACGGTAATCGACCTGCAGGTCGAACTTGTGGGTTACTGTCGATCGGATGTGCAGATACTGCGCGAGGCGTGCATGGCGTTTAAAGCGCAGGGTGAGGCGCTTTTTCAGATAGACCCTTTCGATGGTCACATCACGCTGCCATCCTACTGTCTCGCTGTCTATAGGATGAAATTTATGCCTATAGATTCGATAGGTATCGTACCGCCAGGTGGGTACCGCAGTAAAGAGCTGTACAGCGCGATAGGCATAAAATATGTGGCGTGGGAGGCCCATCGAACAGGTACAGAGATTAGGCATGCGCGTAGTATTGATGGTGAAAAGGCGTTCGGTAGCTACAAGGTAGACGGGTACGATGGGGTAAATCGTAGAATATACGAGTTTTACGGTTGCATGTATCACGGTTGCCCGCGGTGCTACAACAGGGATACCTACAACACCGTTCTGAATAAAACGATGGGGGACGTGTATGATCAAACCGTTATGCGGCAGCACGCGATAGAAAACCACTGTGAAGTGAAGGGTAAAGGGTTTACCTTTCACATCATGTGGGAGTGCTCCTTTAGAGAGATGCTAAACACCAACCCGGATGCCCAGCGGTTCTACGACACCTATGACATTGTGGAACAGCTGGACCCGAGGGATGCTTTCTTTGGGGGGAGAACATCGCCTACATGTCTCTACAGGCGAGCTAAAGATGACGAAGCCATACGGTATTGTGACTATGTGAGTCTCTACCCCACTGTCAACAAATATGACACGATGCCTAAAGGGCACCCCCGGATACTCCTGAATCCTGGTGATAATTATCGCGTGAGGCAATATTTCGGTTTGATCAAGTGCACCGTGCTACCGCCCCAGCAACTCTATCACCCGGTATTGCCGTACCGGTCATCGGGTAAGCTATTATTTCCACTTTGCCGTGCATGCGCCGACATACGCGCCGGGGCGGACTGCACACATAGACCCGACCAGAGGTGTATGACAGGCACATGGACGAGCGTGGAGTTGGACCTGGCGGTCACACTGGGTTATAGAGTTCTACGTGTGTATGAGGTGTGGGATTACCCTGAAACAATAGCGTACGACCCCTTAGCTGGCAAGGACAGTTTATTTAGTAGTTACGTTAACGCGCTGCTAAAGGTTAAACAGGAGGCGTCAGGGTGGCCCGCGTGGGTGAAAACGGACGCCGACCGGCAAAAGTATATAGATGATTATGAAGCTGCGGAGAATATCAGGCTAGACCCGGCTCTCATTGAAAAGAATCCTGGTAGACGCGCGATTGCAAAGCTCATGCTAAACAGTCTTTGGGGTAAGTTTGCGCAGCGCGAAGATCTTACAAAAACCGAGTATATCGGAGCGCATAGCGACCTGGTCGAATACCTCAGCAGCGATACAAAGGAGATAACCGATTCACACCTAATTAACGAGTATCTTATGCTACTCTCGTATAGCGACACTAAGCGTATGCCAAAACCCACGGGGCGAACAAGCATAACCATAGCGGCGTTTACGACAGCCTGCGCGCGGCTACGTCTGTATGCGCTGTTGGACCGGCTACAGAAAGATGTCCTATATATGGACACGGATAGTGTTATTTTCATTGGGCCTAAAACCACGAATCCCCTGCAGGACCTTATGGGTGAGAATCTCGGCAAACTGACGGATGAGGTTACTGCAAAGTACGGTGACAACGTGTATATAACGGAATTTGTCAGTGGCGGGCCTAAAAATTACGGCTATACTCTTTCTAACGGGGTGACTGAATTCAAGGTGAAGGGTATTACTCTAAATTACGCCACACAGCAAAAAATCAATTATGACACCATCAAAAACATGGTTTGTGAGCCAGACTCGTTACCACTCGTAATCAGCAATAACCTCATTAAACGAGATAAGCGTACTTGTACACTTACGTCAATCACCTTAGATAAGACCTACAGGGTTGTGTTTGATAAGGGGTATGTGACCGACAACTTTGTAGCGTATCCTTACGGGTATCAACCCTAATGTTGTTGCTGATAGTCATGTAACATAAACCACCATAATATTGTTTATTCATTATTGCCTTGTAAATATTCATCTTCATGTTTGTTTATTATGTATGTATGTAAATAAAAAGGTGTCACTTGTACTTTAAACAATGTCGCACGAGCTTCTTTCGCGGTTGTATTACAACCCTAGAAAACCTACAGCTTTAGGTGGAGTGCAAAGACTACTTGCCGGGTATTATGATGATAACGAGGTAACCCCGGCGGAACGCCGGGCTGCAGCGGTGGCGGGGGACGCGGGGGCCTTGCGGGCCCCCAACCGCGGTCGCTACGCGACACCTAAACATCAACCACCGGATTTTGAAGACTGGTTGCTGAGACAAAATACGTACACCCGTCACAAGCCCGCACGCCGACATTTTACTCGTAACAGCTACTTTGTGTTTGGTATCGATGAGCAGTGGCAGGCGGATCTGGTCGAAATGCAGGATAAGGCCACGCACAATGACGGGTATAGATACATCATGACCGTGATTGATATATTCTCCAAATACGCCTGGGCCATACCCCTGAAAACCAAATCGGCCGTGGAGGTGGCCGCCGCAATACGGAAACTGTTTGTAACCTCGAAAAGACACCCCCAAAAGTTTAACACCGACAAAGGGAAAGAGTTTGACAACAAAGAGGCCAAAGCCGTGTTTGACGAGTACAATGTGAACTTCTTTACGACCACCAGCGACGTTAAAGCGGCCGTTGTGGAACGGTTCAACAGAACCCTGAAAGCCAGGATGTGGGAGTACTTTACGTATAAAAACACCTGGCGGTATATTGACGCGCTGGATGACATCATGGCCGGTATTAACGCTAGTAAGCACAGGACAATAGGTATGGCGCCCAATGATGTCAACAAAACCAACGAGTCAGAGATCTTTAGCAGGGTTTTCAGACCAATGTTACGCCCCTCAAACCCCCGTCTCAAATTTAAAGTCGGCGATAAAGTACGTCTTTCAAAGGTTAAACGCACCTTTGAGAAGGGGTACACCCCCAACTGGACAGAGGAAATATTTACAGTCGCCCAGGCTATCCCTAGACGCCCGCCTGTATACCGTGTCAAAGACGAGGCGGGGGAGATTATCACTGGGATATTTTACGAACCCGAGCTACAAAAGGTCATTGTCGACGAAAATACCGAATATGTCATTGAGAAGGTGATCCGCAGAGCCACCAGAGACGGAAAGAGAATGGCTCTCGTTAAATGGCGAGGGCACCCTGATAGTATGAATAGCTGGATACCCGTATCGGACATCACATCTATCTAATCTGCAGAGCCAATAGCATCATCATCATCCACATCATGGCGAGATATGGTGAGGATGGCCAAGCGTTCATATGGACGCTACCCTCAAACGCGTCTATAGCCACTTTTCCAAAGAACACGCAAGCCCACTACCGGACCGCGTTGGAACCGGGTCTACGACTTGACGGCCCGTGGCAGGTGGGGTTGAAAGAGGTAATACTACCCCCAAACCGTTTCAACATCACCACGGCGGACTCCGGAATCATACTCTACCCAAGTTATCAAGGCACCGTTCATGTAAAAGAGGGGGAAAAAGTGGAGGAGTGGGAGGACGTGCGCGAAGAGGTCGGCGTGACGGGTGTTACGACAGGCGTTTTACGCCGTGTAAACCGAAGGGTCAAATACCAACGGCTTAGTTTTCGTGTAGCTATACCGCCTGGTATCTACTACAGTGTCACGGCATTGGTGGCCGCCGCAAACAAGGTGATATTCGAGCAAACACCTGTGCAATTTAAAACCCGATTAGCAAACCCCTTTTTTAAATACGATCCCGCAAAATATGGGGGTTTTGTGGACTACACGGGGCATGGGGAGTATCATGGCGCCGCTGTTGGTTTTGACCCCAACAGCGCACTGGCGGTTATCTTTGGTCTTAAGGGATGTAACATTGACCTGGACCAAAACGGGGCGGTGATAGACTTTACCGACTGCGACATGCCTACCACCCCGTCTTTAAACGTTGTTGAAACCGGCGCTCTCATGATATATTCCGACATCATCGCCAAGCAGCCCGTGGGGGATACCTACGCCAACCTCCTAGGCATCGTACCCTTGCTTGACACCAGTGATGTAAAACACGGACTTCACAGATATTATGAGAAACCGGAATTTACGGACGTTATACTCAACTCGATCAACGTAATCAAAATCGATATACGCACCGACTACGGGAGGCGGGTAGAGTTTGAGGGTGGTCGTACCGTCGTACGCGTCCAGTTTCGTCCCAAACCCCGGTTACTATAAAGGCGGACCCGGCAGCACCGCCTCGGTCACACCTGTGTTTACATCCCGTGACAAGAGACATGGGTTACAACACGTATCTCTCTTATTACACCCGTCAGGCCGGTGGGGGTGATATCTCCGTGTTTGCCGGCCCTAGATATCAACGGGGTTATGGATGGGGTGGGTACTTTAAATCGCTTTTTCGCTCTGCGCGCCCGCTAATGACCAAGGGCCTACTGACAGCTGGTAAAGAGCTCTTAAAAACAGGCGCAACTGTTGCGGAGGATGTTTTACATGGTCGAAATATAAAAGAGAGCGCTTCACAACGTTTTGGTAATACTGGTCGCGACCTGGCAAAGAGAGCATTCATCACTGCGCGTGAGCAATTAGTTGGTCGTGGAGCACCTGGGTTTCCCCACTGCCTTAGTTACAAGTCTAAAAAGAGGAGGAGGAAGAAGAAACCAAAAAAGAAGAAGAAGACGATAGTAAAAACGAGGACGCCTTTGAAGAAAAAGAAAAGAGCCGCCAAGAAACGGCCAACCAAAAAGAAAATAACAAAAAGAAAACCCCCTCCTTGTCGTCGTCGCCGCCGCCCAAAGGTGAAACGAGCCAACACAGACATTTTCAACTAAACCAAAGATGTACGGCTGGGGTGATAAAATAGCCTCGTTTAGCGATCTAGACGTGTCCAAATCCGTAAAGTCAGAGCTGGACCTATTTGAAGCGCCAACCCTTCAATCGCAGGTCACACGCACAAGCTGGGTTACATATTATCCCTCTTCAGCGGTTACCGATCATGGTGATTTCATGTTCACCATACCCGGCACCGCCGAGGAGTATATCGATTTATCAAAAACCGAACTGATCATCAAGCTATGCGTTAAGCGAGCTAACGGGACCGCTATGCTTCCGGCTGATGCAATACAGCCTACAAACCTTTTACTACATTCTCTGTTTTCACATGTTTCCCTGGAATTAAATGGGGTTCAGATCGTTAAAGGGAGCACGACATACGGTTACAAGGCTTACATGTCACACTTACTCAACGCTAATAAGGACATGGCCGACACCACTTTGAAATGTCAGCTCTTTAGTCTGGACAACGGCGCTAAATTTGCAACAGATGTGAATACCAGAGCCACTGCGAGAGGCGCCCTGCTGAAAGAATCTAAAATCATCACACTTTCCGGGCCCGTGATGCTCGATATCGCCAACTCTGGTCGGTTTCTACCAAACTTTCTACGTCTGGATATGCATTTCTATCGTAATTCCGACAAATTCTGCCTAAACTACGTGAACGCCGCCGGGACAGTGTTTAAAATTCATTTACTCTCGGCAGAGTTGGATGTGTGTAAAGTAAAACTATCGCCGGATACAACCCTCGCATTAGCAACCGTCTCCAATACACACCCATTCAAGATCGGTTATCGCTCCGTGGAAACCCACACCTTTGCAATCCCCGAAGGAACCCGCACAATCAACGCCGAAAACATATTCGCGGGGCAGATGCCACTGCACCTTATCGTGGGACTTGTGAACTCTACAGCGTACAATGGGGACGCCGCACACAACCCGTTTTATTTCAATAATTACGATCTGCAGGCCATAACCTGCTATGTCGACGGACAACCCGAGCCGTTTCAAACAGTCACTGGTGACTTTACCACCGGCGACTACGCCAGACTCTATCGCACGCTCCACAAAGCTGTGGATATTGGGAAGAATACCACACCCTGCCCCCTCATAACCCACGACATCTATCCGCAGGGCTACAGTCTGTTTGCTTTTAATCTGGCGGCCGATCTCTGCATGAGTGACGACTTTCAGATCACCAAAGTGAGACCGGTCAGATTGAATCTGTCGTTTAAAACAGCAATACCGGAGAACGTTACGGCTATCGTGTTTGGAATATTTCAAAATCTCATTTTAACGCACGGTACCGGATCCGTAATTCAAATCCCTTAGGATGGATTCGACGCAGATTCTACAACACGCCATGTCATCCGATAAAATGGCCAAATATTTCATGGGTGTTATGGCCGCTGATCAACTACTCGCCCTCAAACCGACCTACCCTTCATGTATGATTGTCAACACGCATCCATCCAACGCTCCTGGTGAACACTGGGTGGCTCTACACTTTAACAAACAGCGGACGTGCGAGTTTTTTGATTCATACGGTCGACCTGCGAATCATTATCATAAAGCGTGGCAGGGATGGATCGAGGATTGGGGCAGACGCTACACCTTTAACAGGACGCCTATACAAGCTAAACGGTCTTCAGCGTGCGGTGCTCACTGCTTATTCTACCTATATCACAAGTGTGTTGGTTACTCTTTAAAGCGTATAATTAACCTCTATTCTAAACACCGTTTACTCGATAACGATGTTATCGCTGAGCATGATTTAGAGCGGCATTTAAAACGCGATATTGTAATTGATCCGTCTTTGCTGTTATCCGACCAAATTGCTGTATAATGTATGCTAATCGAATAAATAAAAACCAATATTTGAAATGTATAACAAAGACTATTTTATTATTATTATTATTATTAATCGCTAGACTTTGGCTCCCAGTTTTTGGCGGCGTACTTCACCTTCTCTGCACCCCATTTCGGATTTTGCCCTTTTGTTTTACGGCTACTAACACGCATAGGCGGTGGTGGTGGTGCAGGAACGGCCTTTTGCCGCTCCACATCGGATGCGCGGCTCCTGTATGCCGGCGGTGGCGATTGTGGTGGGGTTGGTGGTGGTGTTGAAAACGGCGGCAATGGGGTATTAAACGCTGACGTCGGAATACGCGCTCGTTTCCTTGGTGTTGGCACTATCCCTCGGGGTAATCCGCGTTTCCTTGGTGTTGATGTCGCTATGGGTTGGGGGGTACCGGTAGGTATGGATGTCGGTGTACTCCTCGGTTCATCCGTTAGAGTCTTGTACTGCTGCAGAATCTCATGGTACTTTGCCAGTTTTTCCTCTGTTGATAGTGTTTCATCATTTAGTATATCGCCCATACTGTTGTGCAATTCCACCATTAAACGTGACGCCAACGGTATAATGGGAGTGGGGTGAACAGTCACCTGCGCTGCTATAGCGGTGTTGTTGTCGGCGGCTGTTTTTGCTCGCCTCGCCTGTCGTAGCTTTAACAACTCATCCACCGATACCATGACCATCCGTTTAGCCATTTTGAAACTGGTAGTCTCTCAATAAAGTGAACCAGCAATGCCCCAATAATCACGGATACTCCGATTTGTGGTGCTTCCAGTATTCCTAACGTAACTGCTATAATGTAAATTGCGTGGCTGTGCTTCTTTATTTGTCCCGTCTCCTCCTCCTCCTCTTCCTCCTCGTCCTCCTCCTCCTCTACGTCCTCTACGTCCTCTAGTACGTGTGTCGCCGGGTCTGTTGTGTCTGCTTCCCGTACTGTCTTTCTTTTGGTAATACCCATACTATCCCTGTGCTAAGCTCGCAATCACACTTCCTAGGACGGGTGCCAGCACACTGAATAACGGTCCGATGAATCCGCCTTTCTGTTTTATTAATGTTTTTTTAGTCTTTTTGGTGGTGGATTTCTTGGCCAGCTTACGCATGGTTTTTTTGTGAGGTTTTAACTTGCTGTGCTCCGTCGGCGTCAGTTTAACATTACCATGCAGCACATTATAACAACATTCACATACTGCCTTAACCAGGTTGTCCCCGTACTTATCGATTGTCTCATTTCGTTTAGTCTTTGTAGCCTTGCGCAGTGACTTTAACACATGACAGTGATTTCTAACGTTCTTACTGATCATGTTTGCGTCTCATTAAACGACTGCTCAATATATTCGCTAATGCACCTCTCCAATGTAATTAGATCACAAGCTTGAAGTATCTCGATTGTTATTAACACAAGCCCGCCAATAATACACACCAGCTGATATCGTGTGATATTTAGGTCCATCCTCTTCCAATTGCTTGACGTAACTACGGTGCACGTCTTAACGCTACCGCTATTTATTTACCTTTTGGCGGAAACACAATCATATGATCGTCCGTCGGTAGAATACATGTTCTTAATCGGACCATGTCGTCTTGCCCTTGTTTCAGATCCACTACCAGGTATCCGTGGGCGCTTTTGGTCGCCATGTCGTAAGCCTCCCTCAGTCTTTTTGAATTTTTACCGTACATTTGGGTCTGAAGCGTGGTCACTTGTAAACAGTCTCGTGGGTTTTTAAATATTATCAAGTAATGCGAGTTGAGACTTATGGTGCGAGAGGCTTTGCCATCGGGAAACAGGTTTTGTACCAAATACAGTATGCTCACATTATCGTGGTGGGAGCCACGTGTAAACAAATCCGCCATTTCGTTATTCCCGGCTGCCGACGACATCAGGTCGTCTATTATCAACATATTTGGTATCTTTTTATCGAACGTGATGTCTGTAGGCAGACCTTTCACGAATTCTATCTCTTCAATTGCTTCCTGCATTTCCGTATACACAGGCTGCCACTTTGCGTAGCACCACACTATTCGTTTTGGTGGCTTATCCACCAGCGTTTTAACATGTAATAACAGATTCTTCATTAGATATGTTTTCCCACACCCTGTCATGCCGCATACTATACATGTAAACGGGTGCTTAAACCGCATATCGTAGCATTTTTCGTCTCCTTCTTCCTCGTGACCACTATCCATGATGATTACTGCTAGGACGCTTTAACCAAACTAATGTTTTCTTTTATACTAACATGTATTTATTTCAAATCGCAAGACAACAACGGATTACAAGTCAAATGTTTTATTTGTACAGGTTTTAATACAGTCTAAAGAGATTTTTTTCACAGTTACATACAAGCATGCATGTCACTCGCTTACATATCCAACGTGACTCTACGGGCGTTGTCAATCCGAATTCTTTCATCCTCCACAGCCGCCACTCGCTTGTTTATCTCGGGTATGGTCTTCTGAAAGGTGTCCCATCCCTCCGTTGTAAAGTTCATTCCCCGTCTTCCATGAATCCACTGATCAGTTACCGTGTTGTAAAAGAATTCTCTCACACAAACATATGTTTTCCCTCTATACAACTCCGTCCCCACACCACGGTTGCCTTCCAGTTGTTTATAACCCAGGTAGTGAAAGTCTTCGGGCGTCATTTCCCTCTCCGTATCCACATCTATATCTCGACGGTCCCTTTTATTACCCCAGTATCGGCTTCCTACATCAAAACATACCCATCATTGACCCAACTATTTTATTTTAACGTTTTTTATATTTACGCCATTCACTGCGTTGGTCATAGTCGTTTGCTCCACTCATTCTCTTCTTCTTTTTACTGCTGGTGCTTTTCTTTCTCGCTGCTGAATCGTTTCTGCTCTTTCTCGGCTCAAATAACCACCTTTTATTTGCTTTTTAGCCCACGCCCCCTTCTACAAACCCCTCCCCCTTATCTATACACACATTGATCCCGGACACAGATATTTTTATAGGAAACAAGTTTTTATTTTTACAATGCCTTAATACTATATACATTATGTTTACGGATTATATATCAAGCCCGATTTATCCATTATCTTCTTTGCCCTCAGACGGCGCCGTGCTCGTCGCCACATCGGTCCATCATTCGACTTTTTCTGGTTGTTGTAATCTGCCAGCACCTCTACAACCCCATATCCCCCTTTTCAAACCAAACAACATGTAAGTCCATTGTTCTTATTACTATAATGTCATTTCTACTTACTGCTATCTTCCTTTCTGTAACTACTCCAAAATAGCTCCAGATCTCTGTTCAATTCCAACCGCTTTATACGCAGTTTCTGCCGCTGCATTTCTTCCATGTACCGTCGGGAATACACAGCCATGATTCTCTTCTGCGCTTTCTTATCATCCTCCTCATCTTCGTCTTCATCACCACTCGATAACGATAAGGTTTCGTCCAAGTCCCTTTCATTGTATTCCATTCGCTTCTTGCAGAGGTCTGTCGGCTTCTCCCCACAAATAGTTAAAGCCCCTATCAACGCAAATTAATTACATATACAACACTGCTTACAACATCAATTTTACTCACGGGTAATCGACGCATGGGTTTGGGGTGTGTTCTTCTGCGGCCCCACAGTGGTGTCATATAACTCCTCTAATATTTTTAACAATTTGTTATTCTGTATATATCTTCTTTTTTTCTGCTTTACTCACGTTTCAGCTTTTCGTGGTCTACACCCGCCACCTTGTCACGCAATACGCGGCGCTTTCTATTTCTCGTGTACGCTATTCTTTTCGACGGGTTTCCTATGTTCTCCGGCGTTTTTGGTGCTTCCTCCGGTACTGCAACTTTGGTTTGCTCCATGGGCCCCATATTACTACCTAGTGTATGTATTACTTCTGTTATCCGGCATTGGGCATTTTACATCTTATATATGTTTTCCCAGGGTTAACCTTCTTCCTAGGGGTGTGGTCCCTATTACTATCTATGTTTGCGGGCGGGGCTTCCTCCAATGCCTTCATATGGTGGGGGTGGGGTCTGCGGAAGGGTTTCCCTACTATTTCCCCCTCTTTCTCTTTCCCCTCTTCTTATCTCTGGGTGTGGTGGGCGTGGCTTCTTTATCTTCCCTTTTTTCCCTCCCCCCCTCCTTATCTCTGGGGCGTGGCTTCTTCCCCATTGGTCCTTTTGGTCGGCTTCTGATTGGTGTGCTAGGATTCTGGCTCCGCCCACACATACAAATGGAGGCTCCTGATTGGTGTGCTAGGGACAGTAGTATACTACTCATGCTGTCTAATATTATAATCGTGAGTGTTTATTAGCGCAGTCAGCAAGACCGCTCGATCAACAGGAGATAACGCTAAAGAGTCAAACTTACAGCAAGAGGCCAATCGCCGCAGCCGACCAACATAATTAGCAAATTTTTTGTCAGCTTTGTGAGTAGTTTTCCGAAGCACATACTCCTCATAGATGGCATTTCTATGGGAGTTGAAGTTCGTTGTTAATTTGTCTATAATTTCAGTATATGAATCACCGGTAGTAGCAGTGTAAAGTTCAGTGTAAGTTCGTTCAAGCCATGGACCACCGTAATAGAAAAGTGCGTCCAGCTTTTTTGTTTCGTCCACAACATTGTGGTACCGTAAAGCACGTTCAAGATACTTCACCCAATCTTCCCATTTCTGGGCCAAATTGTCCTCCTCTGCTGACTCTGGTGGATCAAAAAATATTAACTTCGAAACTCCCAATTGAGCCATAATCGGAACTAAAAGAAAAAATCACATCGTCGTCGCCATTGTAGTATTTCGATTTCGTAAGTAAAACAATCAATATTATGCTAGTCAACTAGAATGAATTTATTCGAGAAACACACGGCCTTATATATCATCCAAAAACTCCACGCCCCCTTATTTCAATATTAAAACAAACAACCCAAAGTACAACTTATATTAACATTAATTACAATCATAAACGATAACCAAAGTACAACTCGTATATCATATTCCAATTATGAATACCACACTTGGATACGCAACTCCTGTTATATTCACCAAAGGTACAAGTGACCCTCCACTGCATTTCAACCTTGAATCTTTTTACCCGCACCACGTTTTTCGTCTTACAACATTTTGACTTTTTGAAATCTGTCCAAATAATGACAATTTTTGTATGATCAGACATGCAAAATTTTGTTTAAGACCAAACAAATTGTAATATGATGAAGCTATTCTGTAACAAATTATTTCACCCCAAAAAGAAAATTATTTTCTACTTTATAGTCCGCTTCAATTTTATAAATTGTTGCTGTAACCTTTGAAAAACGTTGTTTTTTTTTTTAAAAAGAATTTTTTTTATTTATTATTATTTAAATTTATAGGCTACTTGTATTTTGAGTCTGTGGAAAAAAAATTAAAATAAAAAGTTGCAATTTAAATGTATTTAATCGTAAGTTTGATTATACAACCGGACATTTTAATAAGGTTATTATCATCTCAAAAAACCATATTGATTATAATCATAAAGTTGGAAAACGCTGTGCTGCCAAAAACTAATTCATCGGTGACGACAAAGTCAAGAAACCAAAGTCGAGTCAAGCTCACTCGGTATTCACAAAATAACCCCAAACGTAATACTCGTAGAGTCGGCTTGTGTGTTTAGTTTTTATTATGAAATGAAGCGCTTAAGTGCAAATCGGTGCACATCCACTTTTTGTAATTCTTCAGAAAACGGAAAAAACTGATATCTGCCATACTGCTTATTATTGAACTCTCACTTTAGTTTCACTTTAAAGATGTTAAACAGCTGATTAAAAGGTGTGAAGGACAGGTTTTAGTTTTTATTGTTTTCTGAGATAATTGCATTAAAAAGTTGGATGTAGCTGGTTTTGAATCAACATTTTGGATGTAGCTACTTTTTCAAAAAAGTTAATAACGTAAAATGTAACTAAGTAAAGCTCATTGCAAAATATCAATTCGAATCTGTTAAAAATAAAGTAATGAAAATTATAAAATGATTAAAAAAAATATTTTATTGGATAAGAAAATATCAAAAATCGAAAACACTCTAACAACTGAAAATAGCAACAAAAAATCACGCATACAACTGCAAATATAAAAAAAAACCCACTCATACAAATGAAATTATGAAAACAAAAAACAAAAACAATGTAACGTGATTTAAAATTTAGTATCAGTCAAAAAAACACAGTAATGTGACTGAAAAGATTAAAAAACCACTATAATCTGACTGAAAATAATTAGCTGCAAAAAGGCATTACTGTGACTGAAAATGTATTAAAAAAATGCTGTGATACAACTGAAAATTGCCGTAAAAAACACTCCAATGTGACTAAAAATTGCAGTAAAAAACACTGTAATATGACTGAAAATATTAAAAAAAACCCACTGTAATGACAATAAAAGTAATTAGCTGGTAAAATTACAGCGACTGAAAATGTCAAAAAAACACTGTAATTGAACTGAAAATATTAAAAAGAAAACACTGTGTAGCAAAATGAAAGAAGTAACGTTTTTACTTTTTACAAGATACAACTGATTTAATTTATATTTACTTGTGATTAAATGAAACAGAATTACTAAAAATTTATATAGCAACGTACACGATGACAGCAATTCATTAACTGATTAAAATTTACGAAAATATTTCGCCTTTTATACATGTGCAAATTGCCTAAGGTTATTTCTAAGGTGAACAAAATACATTTTATATTTAGCAACTTCAAGTGAACTTTAAAATAATATGCGCTAATTACACATTCAATTAATTCATTAAACATTCAACTGGTACATATTCTGTACTCCAAAGATCAAATAATCAAATGTAAAACAATTGATTTTGACATTCACATTTCATTCAATTTTTATCACACTGTAATGTGACTGAAAATAATAAGCTGCAAAAAACACTATAAATCGACTGAAAATGCTATAAAAAAACCACAGGAATGCAGCTGAAAAATAATCTGCTTAAAATACACTGTAAACCAGCTGAAAATATCACTAAAAGTGCATTAAATGAACGGATCTTCTTCTATATTTGCAAGGCACTCTTGGTCATGTACAACATCATAATTCAGTCCTATTTTGTCCATAAGGCCTGTATAAAAACCTAAATTAGAATTAGAAGACCAGTTTTCACTGTAGTGTTTCGTCAACAGATTCTTGACGTCTCTCAATTTGAGGGGAGCAATTTCACGACATGCTGGAATTTCAATTGGTGCAGCAATATCTACTGTATTTTTTCCCTTTTAGCAGATACTTTTAAATGCCCCTACGTCGTTTTTGTAAAGATTTTCACCTCTTACCAGTGCATTATTGCCATGTTTATTTTTTTCTTAAATAAATCGTTTTGCATTGTTGAATTTGAAGTGCCATTTACCTGGAAGTTTAATTACTTGTTGAACAGCTGTTTTCCAATCAAAAACTTTTCCTGCTAATAGTATTGTTGTTCCAAAGTCATCAAAGATGTCACAATACTCGGCAGATGAAGCAATAACATCTTTTTTCTTTATTACCTTTTCTATTCGTGCAAACACTCTATCAGATGGTAGAAATGAGTGACCAACCACAGGGAAAACAACTTTTAACTGCTGAATATGGTTAGGAGCCGTCCTAACAAGCCATGTAAAGAGCATTCCCATCATTACAGTATTTTTGTTTTGACCGTCACATCCATCTGCCATCAACCGCAAAATTTTTACAGACTCAGGTATTGATAATTTACACAAGCAATCATTTAGAGCTTAAGCAACTTCATTTGACCCATTAGCATTTTCTGTTTCATCCCAGTGATAAATATAAACGTTTTCTTTTGTTTGGGTACATTTTGAATGTCCAATAACTATTGTGAGGTTGTACTTGTATAACTGCCTAGAATAATAAGCACTTTGATCTGGAACACGTGGCAAAACTTGATTTTTCTGGCAATCAAAAGAAACAATTAAGACTGACTTCTTTTTATCTTTTAACAAATCATAAAATGCTCTTGCTTTCATTTGATGTAATTGCAGTTGGGATTTTACATTTTCTTTTACTTCTGTGACTTCTGTTTGCTTAATTTTTTCTGACATTGAAATGCATGAAGAACAGGCATCAGTTGCAGGTGTTCCAAATCCAATATTAAATTCTCCACAAAAGACAAGTCGGAAATAACTGTCTTTTACTTTGAGTGTGTCATCAGCTTGAGCTTGATAAATTTTCCACATTTTGTGAATGTTTAAATCACTATTTATATATACACGAGTTGCTGTTTTGCTGCGGCAATAATGGCTTTCAATTACTTTAAATGTTTTGATGAAATTAATTATGGCATCTCTTTGAGGTTTATATAATGCTAGTCTTCTGTCTCCTCCTCGTCATTCTACAGGGCTTAATCCTGATTGCATATGTTTTAAAACAACACCATTAACTTGGCTTTTTTGATATGAGCAGTGTTGATAGAAAAGCTGACTGACACACTCTAACCATGGCAGTGTCTTTTTTGATGAAATACTGTATGGCCACAGTATTGTTTCCACGATCATGGTTCACAAGGCAAGATCGAACTGGTTTTTGTGCTTTTGTAAATTTTAAAATGAAGGAATCTTGGGATAATTTGTCATTCACAGAATAAAAATTATGGTGAAAATGTAGCTGATCGTGTTCAGTAATCTCACTGCATTTATATGTTTTTCCTTTCTTCTCATGGTTACAAGTTAACTTTTTGGGCTTTTCTGGTGAACAGTACCTAACAGTTATAAATAATAACAAATAAAGTCAAATAAATCTGTTTTTTAAAATTTACAACATAAAATTATAACAGACCAACCTTTGTTTTTGCTGTGTTTGTCTTTTCCAACTACTTTTTGTATGTTGTTTTTTCCAGGCTTTCAGCTCTATCTCCAGATAAATCTCCATAATGTTACAACCTGTATTCTAAATATTATCTCTAAATACACAATTTAGATGTTAATTAAGTTTATAATTAAATAAAAATAAAACAACTTGTTACTTGCTTCAATCTTCACCATGTGCTTTTTAAAATGAAATAGGGCATTAAATCGCCACCAGGTTTGTAAGTGTCAACAAAAATACAACCATAGAAAAATAAAGAAAAGTGAGACACTAGCGAACCTGGTAGCCATATGCCATACCTGTGGCGCTTTTGCTAGCAGATGTCATGGATGTAGAGATGTTTGCAACAAACACATTTTGTTTGTTAAAATGTTAAGGGATCTAACGTGAATTGCAACATGAAATTAAGTGCATTGCATAGATATGCACTTCTAGTTTGCAAATCAGTCGTAAAACCGATTTTGAAAAAAATGGATGTAGACACCTTTGCATTTAGGCGACTCAAATGCCTTTGAGTCAATAATTTTCGGACTCACGCAGCCAAGTCAGAGTATGTTTATTATTACATACCGGTAATACACCACTGTAATTCGGTTTGGCAATAACAATTGACCCAAAACCAGTTTTAGTATAGGTTTAACAGTATTAGTCGGCAACTGTGGAAATGTACTTAAGTACTTTCATATGCAGAAAAAATAATACATGATGTGTTTTTTTAATGAAAACATAATTATTAATGTGGGGTTTCATTTTCGATGTTAAATGCGTTGGTTAATAGAGTACTGGTTGTTAAATACTTATAAACCGCCTGAAAAGTCATAATTAAAGTGAAGAAAAAGCGGATCTTTTAAGAGAAAAAAGCAATAAATGTTCTCTGCAGAATAGACAATTCTTAAATAAAATTGCAAAATGATGCTACTGTATTTGCAAAAAATATTAAATAAAAAACATTATTTTTAACTACCTTTAAAAACATTATTTGAAAATGCTTTGTTTAAACATTTTCAGTTACATAATACAAAATATCTCACATTGGCTACTCTACTGTGTTTAGTATTTATTATGAACGGTCTTTGAGTCCATTAATTTAGTCCCGAATTTTGACACATTAGTAACAGCCAATAAGCACACAGTTTACGACCATTCTAATAGTATTGTTATTGAGATGTACCCAACATCATGTTCCCGTTAAATATTGAATTGGCCAGAAAGTTCGCAAGCTAATTGGCTGTTTACTGTACGACCTTAATGGTCAATTTAATATTATTGACCTCTACGTAATTTATTGCAATTGGTGCAACAAGAGCAAACGGCCATGTCTTCACAATCTTTAATTGTTTCTGGTAAACGTCTTCCTAACGTTTCTGGTAAAGTTAAACCCATAAAACCCGAAACTAGACAGCAAATTCCAAATATTAACAACGGCAGATATATGTGAAATTTTGACTGTCAAAATGAACACATTTTGAGTTTATAAATAGTTAAAAAAAATGGTTCCGCTGAAACAACATACCAATTGTGAAATATATGGGGCAATGACCGATCCTAAATGTCCAACAAACGAACAAAAGGCAACTCCAATATTTCTAATAGCAGTTGGATATAATTCTGCGGTAAATACAAAAATAATAGCAAATGCAGCACATGCTCCAAATTTACCAACTGTTGCTAAAGTAATATTCAGCCAAGAAAATTCTAATAAACAAAACATGTACATTAAACTAGTTAGTTTTAAACTGAACAAAATTTACTTTTGTGATTTATAACCCTCACGAATGTAAAAAAAATTAAATTACCTAAAGATGTGGGAACCACTGCTGTACAAACTCCAGCAATTCCTCCCAAAATCATTGAAAAACATAAGACGTATCTTCGTCCAAATTTGTCCATGGCTACCATACCAAATAAAATAGCAGGAATTTCAACAGTGCTCACAATAATGAAGTTTACATATTGATTTCCACCAACAGATGGAGCTGACATGGTAATGCCATAATAAGCCATTGTTATCATGAACCTAAAACAGATTTTAAACATAAACTCATTTATTTATTAAATTGGTTTTCATTTACCAATTAACACACAAGATGATTGTTATCATTCTCATGTAAGAAGTACAAAATAGATCAAACCATGTCACCTTCTCTTTCTCAGTTTTACTTGAAATTGTTGCCTTACGTAAAACAATTAATGGTTAAATGCTACTTGTTGGCTACTATATACAAAAACTATGAATTAAATTACAGCATCGTCTGTTTTAAAGTCAATAAACATTTGGTCGGTTAATGTTTTTCCATTGCTTTTTGCAATTCGTGCCAGTGTCTGCCGAGCTCCATCCATTCGGTTGTTGATAAGCATCCATCTGGGCGATTCAGGAATTATCCTAAGACAGAAAGATAGGTCTAAATTAAAAAATTGTGAATCTAAATAATGAAAAAGGTTTATTCACCAGTAAAAAATCAAGTACAAAACGAATGGAGCTGAAATTGCTAGCTGTAAAAATCGCCAATCTCTTATTGCGTAGGCTGCTCCGCCAAGTGCGATTTCTCCAATCGAAAGCAAAACCCACAAGCTCATTCCACTTTTCCCTCGATACGTTTTCCCGACACATTCAACACCTTAAAACAACAGATAATGATTATACAGTATCGAATAATGATGAATTTAAACCTAAACCATGGTCTTTACATTATTTGCAACTACTATGCTTAACGTTCAAGCAACAACAACAAAAATATGTAAATATTAAAATACCGTAAACACTCGTACGTACTCATTACAAGCAGTGCAATAAAAGCTCCTTGTGTACTTCCTCCATTAATAAATCTCAGCACCAAAAATAATGGATAATTCGGAACAAATGCTGAAGATACTCCACTTGCCCAAATTATTAAGATACAAATAAAAATAATATTTTTTCGACCATATCTAAAACAAAATGATTACGTTATATTTTTAATTAGGCTCACTAATAAACACGCAATTGTATTTGTAACAACTAATAACTTGACATACTTGTCAGCAATTATTCCAGCAATCATTCCACCAATCATATTTCCAATCATAAAAATTGACTGAGATAGAGGAGCTAAATTGCTATCATCACACACTAAATTGAACTTTAAAATAAAAACAATTATAAATTTTTAAAAAATTAAAATAATGTTAAAATTAAATGTTACCTGAGTTACAACAGTTGATGTGTAATCTAAAGTGTCATATTTCCAGTTTTTACAATTATAAATAGATGTCCAGTTGGTGTTTTCGTTTGGGCAATGGTGATAATTGGGAAATGAGCCCTTTTTTCCAGTATATAAGTCGCATTGGCTGAATCGGTCATTAAATGAATCGTATGGCGTCGTGTAGTTTAAAAAATCTTCCTCATAAGTCGTCGTATCGTTATCACAACCATTCACAAAACATCTACAAATAATTAAATAAAACAAAATTTAATTAGATTTAATATAAATTTTGTTCAAAGGTGTCTGCATGTTTTATTCATCACAGGGGCCTACTGTGTATTAATTTTGATATTCTCTAACAAATCATTGTAATACGAGAATTAAAGTGTAGATTGAAGACCTTTATTGAAGTAGCCTACGCACCCAAAAGTTTATAGACGTTGCGAAATTGTGTTAAATGTCCATTCATTGAAAAAAGTGTAGACTGCAAAGCCTTATAAACAGTAGCCCAAATTGTTGTCTAAGTGGTGCTAATGGACATAGTGGCCAATGAAAACTGTTTTATAGTGAGAATAAATCTTTAATTGTAAATACCTATTAATAAAATTTTTTAAAAACATCAATAAAAATTAATTTCTATATTTTAAAATACCGTTAGGTGATATTTCTCATTAGCTCCATGTTACTTAACAAATTTTTTTTTTAAATTTGTTAAGAGTTTTAAATGTTAAATACAGTATGTGCTGTGTGACGTGTAAAAAACAAATATCAATTCAAATTTTATTAAACGCACCACTGACCCAAGTAAGATCTTTACGTGCATTGGAGATCAAATTACAACTCACAAAAATACAATAAAGTTATTTCATGAACGTATTAATAAACTATTAGTAGCAAAAAATATTAACAACCATTCTCATTCATTATCAACTCAAATACAATAAGCGACAATTACCCGCAAATAACCTCTATCAAATAGCGACAGAATAAATAACTAATAAATTTATAGTTCCTGTTTTATGCATTTCCAGTTCCCTATGTCTTAAGCCCATATAAACCTGTAACCAACTGACCTTTGACGACAATGTTTGCAAGAATAAAACAAAAAATTTATTAAAATATGATTAGGAATTTTTACGGTTAAAATCAAATAAATCAGATTGTTTTGAACACGCTGGACCAAGTAAAAGTCAATTAAAACATATTTATTATACCTGTATTTTGGAATCGCACTTGTAAAAACGTATCCAAAAGATTGCATGGATAAAAAGGCAGCTGGAATATATATCAAAAATAATAAGAATATTTGATACCGTCCCACTTCACCAATTTCCACAAGAATATCATCAAACTGCATTTTCTTAATATTTATCTTTCTTAATGATTGTTTTATTCAATTCATCAGCTGAAAATACAAGTTATAGTATTTATTTACACCACTTGAAAGAGATATAAAATAATTTCTTGGCCTACTGTTTGTTATGAAGTCATAATTAATTTATCAAGCGTGAAAACAAAGGCTTATAATGACCATGAAACATAGAACTGGCTTCGATTCAAGTTTCAAATATTAAGTCAGATAAATGTAGCCAACTTAGGCAGCCAAGACTGAGTATTTTTAAAACATTAAAACAAAAGGCTAATAACGACAATTAAACATTCTAAACGTTTTAACTGGTCTCAATTCAATTCCATGATAAAGAATAAGCTAAAAGCCAAAAGTGCACATTCTGTTACATACACGGTAACTTACTATCAATAAAAAAATATAATGGATCAATTAACGGATGTGATAATTATGTCCTTACCGTTTTTGTATTAAAAAATTTTTTAAAATATTAAAACAATTTCTGTAATGTTGCGGGTTAAATTATTTATTTTAATATTACTTCATATCGACACATCTAGTAAAGCTTTATCTACTTTTGAAAACTGAGGACTGCTACAGTAAACCAAATATAGAAAAAATGTATCTATTTATTATTACTTAGTGAAAACCGTTAAATATTTATCTGAATATATTTTGTATATCTCTACAGCACTGTGTCCGCAACATCAGTACGTATTTATAGTTCAGTTGGAAACACAATGCTGGCAAAAACAAAATCATTGGTGACGACAGTCATGAAAGAAAATCTTCCTCATAAGTTGTCGTATCATTATCGCAACTATTTACGTAACATCTACTAGTACAAATAATTAAATAAAACAAATTAAATAATAATTAAACAATACCGTACTGTACCATTATACTTTGAAATTTAAAAGTTTCATCAAATTCATCAAAAGTTTAGTAACTTGTTTGGATTTTTCATTCAGCAGAAATTGAATTGCTGTAAAACATCTAAAAAAATAAATTCTATTTTCTATGGTAAAATAGGTAAGTTTCTCTTACCTCGACGTTGCTCAGTGCCGGATTAAGCCAGCGCGGGGCCTGTAGCAAATG
>JAQGBL010000003.1:0-17523 GCA_034698385.1 Strongylosoma stigmatosum
AACCACCAAAGTACAAATTCATTTTAGCTACGATTACAATAATCAAAGTACATTTTACATTCCACATTCCAATCATATCAACACCACAATTTTCCCCTTCTTTGAACTTATCTTAATTCTACATTTCAAAATTATTTAAATTTTCCCGGTAGTACCCCCCTGGAGCCCCGAATTGGACGGACATTTGCTTTTTTCTTCTCACTTGCCATATTATCATGGCCCTTAATAACAATGTCTTTATTTTGTGTTTCAGTTTGCACTTCACCGGATGTGGCTGCATGACCCTCACCTGGAGCTGATTCTTCCATTTGATGGTCCTCCACACTCTCCACCACCGGCTGGATCCTAGAACGGTGTCTCCACACGTGTGTTCCTCCTTTAGCCACCTGAATACTCGCCCCTTTCACACCCGTCACGATATATGGATCTTTTTCCCATCGGGTCTGAGCAGCTGTGGGATTTTGACGTCTCAATAGCACCTCGTTTCCCACTGATACCGGGACCTGGGATCTCGCCCCGCGTTTTTCGTCCACGTACATCTTCTGCGCGTCCTGTTGTTTCTCCACTCTATCTCTGATGCATTTATCCTCCTGAACCTGAATGCCACCACCAGGAGAGAACAGTGTTCTAGGTAAATAATTTAGTAAAATTTGCATTGGCGATCTTCCTGTAAGACACTGTGGTGTATTACGGTAGTGTAATAAAAATTCACTTAATGCTCTATCCAAATCTGAAGCTTCTGCTAGCGCAATTTTCGCAGTCTTTTTAAATGTACGCACAAATCGTTTGGCTTGTCCGTTTGCCTGCGGCCATAGCGGAATTGATGGTCTGTGCTCAATGCCCCAGCGTCTCAAATACTCCTGAAATGGTTCTCCGTTGAATGGTGGGCCATTGTCAGAGTATATAACATCAGGGGGTCCCCAAACGGCAAATTGTTCGTCCAATATACGCTCCACATGCATCAGTGCTGTTGATTTGACTTGTCTAATAAATGGAAATTTAGAGTACATATCAATTCCAATTAAAAAATATGCGTCCTCCCCAAGTTGCGCAAAATCCACTGCGATACGCTCCCATGATCGTTTTGGGAACTCCGTAAGTACCACGGGAATTGTTTGTTTATTTAGGTTCATCAATTGACACCTCCCACAAGCTCGTACCAACTCCTCCGCCCTAGAGTCCATGCCCGGGAACCACACTTTCGATCGAAGAAGACTTTTGGTTTTTTCTATGCCTTGATGTCCCCTATGCGATAACTGTAACACTCGGGACTGAAGAACACCAGGGACAACAATGCACGAACCCCTCAACAGCAGTCCATCAGAGGTCACAGAGAACTCATCCCAGTTTGGCAAATATGGACGTACATCAACAGGTACGTTTTTCTTGTTTAAACCTGACTGCAACAATTGTTTAATCTGCTTAAATGTGTTATCTTGGCCAGCTGCCGATACCAAATTCGTCTGTGACAATGCCAGTGGTCTATTAACCTCTCCCAATGCAGCGATGAATCGTTCCATCCCCAAAAAGGAACCGACGCCTGAAGGAGACAATGGATGGCGACTCAGGTAATCTGCCGGGTTCTGCGCACCTCTAACATGATGTACTGTAAACAAAAATTGCTGTAATCGCAACAACAGTCGCTGCACCCTTGCCGAAATTTTGTCCCTACTATTAGAAATAATTGAAATGAGTGGTAAATGGTCAGTGTGAACCTCAAACACGCCGCCCAAAAGGTATGTGAAATAATGGTCCACGGCCATCACAATCCCAGTTAATTCACGTTCCAACTGACTGTAACGTCGTTCAACCGATGAAAACGCTCTACTGAAGAAAGCACACATGTAAAACTGTCCCTCATGATGCAGCAGTAACAGAGCCCCGACACCTTCAGGGCTGGCATCTGATACAATGATGGTTCTTCGATTCTGTTTAAAATATCGCAGTGTAGGGGCCTTTGATAATAATGATTTAATTTTTTTCCAGGCTTGTTCCTGTTCACTAGACCACACAAATTCCACACCAGCATGTGTCAATTGACGCAGAGGGTCAGCCGTTACAGCAAGATGCGGTAAGAACCTTGTACAGTATGTTATCATTCCCATCACACTGCGAATTTCCTCCACCGTCCGTGGAGTCTGCAATTGCAACAAATTCTGAATGCGTTCTGGGTCCATGGCGATCCCTGCCTCCGAAAATATATGTCCCAGGAACTTCACACTCTTTACGCCAAACTCGCATTTCTCCTCCTTTAGCGTTAGCCCAGCGTCCTCCAGAGCCCTGAGAACCACCTCCAACTTCCTGTCATGGTCCAATCTGTCCACACTGCCAATTAAAATGTCATCAATGGCGTTTTTTACACCCTTAATACGAGGCAAAATTTTCTCCATTGTAGCCTGAAAAACTTCGGTTGCAGTGTTCACTCCAAAATTTAATCGTTTATAACGCCACACGCCATGATGTGTGGCGAACGATGTAATGTCTCTAGATGACTCGTCTAACACCAATTGGTGGTAGCCCTCGTTGAGATCCAACACAGTGAACACCTTACACCCCGAAAACTCCAAAAAAAAATCCCCGAACGTAGGCAAAGAGTGATAATGTCGCTTTATCGCCACATTAGAACGTCGCATGTCCACACATAGTCATATTTGTCCTGAAGCTTTTGGCACCAACACCACTGGCGAAACCCATGGCGTAGGAGTCTTGGCTTCTTTGATAATGTCAAGTTGTATTAATCGTTCTATTTCCTTTTCGACAGCCCCAAGGAGATGGAATGGAGTTCGCCTATTCAGTATGGCCACCGGAGGAACGTCTTCATCAACATACAGTCGAACCGGCGATACCACACAACACCCAAGTCCAGAAAATAACCGTGGAAACCGCTGCTTCACCCCATCCGTCAACAATATTTCAGCCAATAACAGCTGTAGAATACCCAGGCGTTCTGCGTCTCCTCTTCCAAGTAATGAGATCGCATTTGTACATGTAACAAAAATTGCTGTGGTTATTAATGTATTGTGTTTTTTTATAGTTACCATGACTTTTCCCAACAGGGGCAACACATCCTAAGCGTTGTAAGTTCTAAGGTGGACCCCAGTATGCACCACAGATGGCCTCCCAATATGTTACCAAGTCTGCTCTGAAATTACAGAAACTTGGGCGCCCGAGTCCACCAGTACCTTCTCCGGACATCCGTTTATGTGCACCATGGACATGGGACGATCATCTCCACTGTGCACAGCATTTAATTCTACCATGAAAGTGTCAAACGACGAGTCACTGTCCGATTTAACAACGGCCGCCAGATGTGTAGCCGCTCGTCCCACCATCACGAGACATACAAACTTTTCGAAAATGTCCCACTTTACCACAGGCGTCACATTTCTGCTTAAAAGCAGGGCACTGGCGTCGTTCTCTGCGATGAAATTCAGCCGCCCCGCAACCAAACAAGACTTTCCAACATCTGCACCTCGACCATGTTCACTGCCTTGGCTATATGCCCGAGGTCGACGAGAGTGTTCAGTTTTAAAAACCCTCGCTACAGTAGCAGTGACTGGCACAGCCACCTTGAATTGTTTAGCTTGAAATTTTGCAGCTTCTAAAGAATTTGCCAAGTGAATAAGTGAGTCAAGAGTTAAATTTGGAATTTGCAACGCCTGTTGGCGAATATTGTTATCATGAGTGTTTATTAATGCTGTTAGCAACACCGCTCGATCGACTGGAGATATTTTCAACAACTCAAACTTACAACGTGAAGCCAATCGACACAAACGGCCGACATCATTCGCAAATTTTTCGTCAGTTTTGTGAGTAGTCTTACGAAGCACATATTCCTCATAGATTGCATTTCTATGAGAATTAAAATTCGTCGTTAATTTGTCAATAATTTCAGTGTATGAATCAGCAGCGGCAGCAGTGTATAGTTCAGCATATGTGCGTTCAAGCCACGGACCGCCATAGTAGAATAATGCGTCCAGTTTTTTCGTTTCTTCCACAACATTGTGGTAACGAAGAGCACGTCCAAAGATATTTCACCAAATCTTCCCATTTTTGGGCAAGATTGTCCTCCTCTGCCGATTCTGGTGGTTTCAAAAAACAGCAACTTCGAAATTCCCAACTGGGCCATGACAAGAGAATACCAGAGTTACTTCACATTTTTGTCGCCATTGTAGTATTTAAGAATTCATGATTTCGCAGGTAATGAACATCACTATATTTACTAGTCAACTAGAATGATTTTATTCAACAACCACACGTCTTTATATACCATCAAAGTTTCACGCCCCCCTTATTAATATTCAATTTCCCCTTTAACCAACCACCAAAGTACAAATTCATTTTAGCTACGATTACAATAATCAAAGTACATTTTACATTCCACATTCCAATCATACCAACACCACAATGAGCATACATTACGAAACCCATTAACGCAATTAATAACTGAGCAAAACTGATTGCAAATGCTCCACCAATATAACACCTGTTAAACAAAATTTTGAAATTATATTAACAGTTATTGAGCAGACTTTAAATGGTTTTTTTATATACATTCAGGATCGTTTTAATGTTGAGTTTGATAAATATCTTTGCATTAATGGTTGACTTAAAGCAACAACTGAAATTAAACTAATTGGGTGGGCTAAAAGTAAAGTAAGCGCAGAGTACTGTGTTTGTGGAGTCGCAGTCCTAATTCATAAAAACAACAAAAAATGTTAAGAAAGATTATTTATTAAATAATCTTTCTTAACTTACAGTGGTATTTCAGTTCTATTTCCTGTTTTTAATATTTCCCAAACTGCATTTAGACCACCAACATCCGTTGCTCCTTTTATTATTATAATCACAAGTACAGCTATCATTATCAAAGCTTGAATTACGTCAGCCCATACTACTGCTTTTATGCCTCCCTATTAAAAAATAGAATTAATTATGTTAGTGCTACAAGACTAGTGGTTTTTTTTTTTTTAAATTAATAGTTTGTTGGCAATATTTTGCCAGTTTTTTATTTATAAATTTGCAATAATTCTATTTAGTTTTGGTGTTACTTATTGGTTTGCCCGGCAAGTTCATTCAATTATTGTTACCGTATGTATTTAATTTTAAAAATTTTATACCGCAGGAATTTTTAGCATTTATTAAAACCAAAAATATGGTTAGGCCACACTATTTATTGATCTACTCGTAACAAAAATCGTTCATGTCGAGAAAAAACTACGAGTTCTTGTCAAGTTTGAGAAACATAGAAACTTTTACTTTTGTTCAAAAAAAACGGGGGGTATGTCTTAGAATTCAGTGTTTCTCAATCTTTTTCGGCTCGTGGAACACTTTTTCACTGAGCGAGATATTTCGGAACACACATACATACAATAGTGGTAAGTTGGTAACTACCACAAATTACCAAGAGTATTATTTTATTTTATTATTTATTTATTACCACCAAATCGACAATCATCTGTTATAGGTGGGGAGTTCGTTATACATGTACAAATGCAGCTGCAAAAGAACTTATAAACATCATTACCCCAAGTAGGGTAAAAATGAGGATAATGAGAACTCGATAGAGCTAAACAAAATTATATAAAAAACGCGTATAACAATTAACGATTTTTCTTATGGTTTCAACCATGTTTATGTCACATAAATGTTTTATAAAACTTTAAACATGTTTTTATTGATACAAAGACGTTCTTTTAAGTTTTAAATTTATTTCTTAGGTTTCAAACACAAACATGAACATGGTTTTAATAGTTTCAACAATGTTTATTAAAGTTTTAAACATGTCTTTAACGATTGATTTAAATTGAATCATGTTTTTTAAAGTTTATATCATGTTTAAAAAGTTTTCAGTGAAATCCATTTGTTAATGTTAAACCGTTTGAATTTAAATAATTTATGATATTGTACCTTTCAAATAATATGTTAAAATAATAAAAGACGCCATTTTGTTTATAAAAATTTCGCAGAACACCCTTTGAGAACCACTGGGCTAACTTATTCATTTCCCAGTACGTCACCGTTTATACAAAGGTTATTAACTTATTACAGTATCAAGTAGGCCTACCACCGATTTAATAATAATTCTTACCATAGAGGTGTAAATCATGCAAACGAATCCAATTGAAGCAACCGAAGCCCATAAGTGAATTCCTGTTACTTGACTAATTGCCAGTGCTGGAGCATACATGACTACAGCGGTGAACAACATCTATTAAATAACATTTTAAATATTGTTTACAGTCATTGTGTCATTAAATTACTTACTGTTTGAATTGTAAGCACCAGCGATGTGAAGATTCTGATAGTTTTACAGAATCTCAGCTCTAAATACTAAACAATAAGTTAACTTTATTTAAAAAAGTTATAGTTCTTTCATAAATGCATTTACCTCAAAAATTGTGTTTATATTAAGCTTAAAAAACACTGGCAAATAGAATAATACACCTATTGGAATGTTGATGAGTATAGGAAAGGCAATCAGTAAAAATACTAGTCCATTCATATATATTTCTACTGGAAATCCTAACATTCCAATAGCTGAGAAAAACGTCGCCATTGTTGACATAATTAGTGGGAACAAACCCAATTCATTGCTGGTCATCAAGAAATTTTTGGTCACATTATTAGATTTCCGAGCTATAAACACATGATAAAGACCTGCAAACGCAGACAGAGCCACTAAAAAACTTAAAGTAATGTAATCCCAAAATTCCAATTGCACTCCACTTGTGTCGGCCATTATTTCTAACTAAAACATTTCATGCTAGCAATTGGCTCTTGTAACGCCTTATATATAAAATATGTCTAGCCTAATTCTAAGCTTTGGATTAGGCTACCTGCTTCAGATAAATCAAATGTCCTTGCTAGTGTGTTAAATTTTAGCTTATGATTCTTTAATGAATTTTAATTTATTACAGATTTTTGGTTTATATGCTTATATGCTTATTTAAAATTATATACTTATACACAGGATGCGATGATATAGATGCCGGAATTGCTGCTAGTAAGTATATTATGCACTTTACTAATATTAACTGTTAATTAATTTAATATGAGATTTATAAGTTATTATACAAATTTTAAGTACTAAATAAATTGCGCAGAGTGACATCAGAATTATGGTTGAAAAACAAGGTAATTTTATTGTGCTAAACATGGCTATTTATACTTGTTTCAGTGGCGGTAAATATCAAAAGTAATATTATATAACAAATGAGGTGTCTTTATTTTCCCCAGACTGCGTGTTGCCAGGGGCTCAGAGATAGCCTTTGGCTTCTGATTGGAGGGTTATTGACCTTCCCCTGCTGGAGTCTTGGAGTCGTCCTAAAGAGTCAAGTTCATAGTATTAGGAGTAGTACTAGAGAGAGGAGGTTAGGAGGTTAACTCAGTTTTTGTAAGTACTCTTATTTATCTTTGCCAAAACGCTTTCGATACATTTTTAAAACTTCCCTCCATTTGTTGGAGGGATGGGACGGTCCCAAAACGCTCGTGCTTACACTCCCGGGCCACACGTTGGCTTCCAATGGAGCCAACTGTTGTACCGGTCGCGTTAACACCGCGCCATCTAGCGTCTTGATAATGCAAGACCCGACTCTGCCATCTCGCCCCCTTAATGTTTGAGTGATTCTTGCCACTCGCCAGCTGCGCGTTAACGGAGTTGTTTCATTAAGGATAACTAATTCATCCTTTTTTAGATCACGTGTATCAGTAGTATTCGACAAGTGATTTGAACGAAGCTGCAGTAAGTATGATTCTTTCCATAAATTAATGTAGCGCGTCATTAATTTTCGTCTCAATTTTAGAGCCTTTGGAAGATCGTTTAAATTACCGGTCTCCTTTGGCAGTGGCGGTACAACTTTTAGCTGTCTCCCTATTAATAATTTTGAAGGAGTGATTATCTCCAAGTTGTCTAATTCAGCTGTTATGTAAGTAAGAGGTCTGTCATTAATGACAGCCTCAATTTCGATTAAAACGGTTATTAGTTCGTAATGACTTAAAGATGTCTTTCCCAGAATTTTATTAAAATGACATTTGACTGACTTCACCATTCGCTCCCAGAATCCCCCCCACCAGAGAGCCTTAGGAGGAATGAATTGCCAAGAAATCTTATATTTGCAAAGTAAGTTAGCAACTTTAGGGTCAGATATTAGCTTTTGATAATCGTGATTTAATTTTATAAAGGTGGCTCCATTATCCGAGAAGAAGGTTGAGGGCAATCCTCTTCTACTTACAAAGCATCTTAAAGCTTGAGTGAAGTGTAAGCTTGACAAATCTGGCACTATTTCCAGATGGATAGCTCTTGAAAAAGCGCTGGTAAATAAAACTGTGTATAATTTCCATACAGTGCCCTGGTCATTTAAGTAATATAAGGGCCCTGCGTGGTCGACACTGGTTGCCGTGAATGGCAACGTTGGTGTCACCCTTTCAGGTGGTAATGGAGCCGATGGTAGAGGATAAACCCTAAAATTACTAAACTGACAAACGAGGCATTTATGAAGAGCTGGATGTACCGTACTGCCAAATTTAAGAATCCAGTAAGTTTCTCTTAAATAACTGCGCGTTGTTTGTTCGCCGCAATGCATGTTAGTGCTATGTATGTGTCTAATTAACTTAAAAGTGGCTACATCCTGTCTAGGTAACAGAATAGGATGTTTCTGCTGCTCATCTAACGGCGCATATTGAAGTCTACCCTTTACTCTAATTAAACCATCCTTGCCCATGAATGGATTTAAAGGCATTAAATCTGATTTTCTGCTGATTGGAAAACCTGAGTGAAGTTTATTGACCTCATCTTCATAATAGTATAATTGCAGTGATCTAACTAAACATTTTTCCGCATTTTTTAACTCAACTGCTGTCATGTTTTTACCAAGGAAGCGCTTATTTTTATCTTTAATTCTGCAATTTGTAATAAAGCGCAACATCCAGGCTAAGAAACGATTACCACGTCGAAATTCGCAGAACTCGTCACTTATTAACATAGCCATATGATGAGGTGGAGGTGGAATCTCGTCCCCATTCACATGTAGAATTTCTTCCACCTGTGGATGTGGATCTTCACCCTCCTCCACATGTAGAATTTCTTCCACCTGTGGAGGTGGATTTTCTTGTGGAGATGGGGGAACAGTCTCAACGTTTTGCAAATGTGAGCTTGACTGTACTTCCCCGACCGGTGGTGTATTGTCCATTTGCTTTACTGGGAGTTCAACGTCCTCTTGAGTGTTAAATGGCCAAGAAGTCTCCGGTTGCAACAACCATGATGGACCCTTGAGCCACATATCATTAAATAATGTGATATTTAACTTGTGGTCTCTCGTCGGTATATCTGCGGGATTGAATATCCCTGGGCAATGTTGCCAACTATCTAATTTAATTAATGTCTTAATTTTAGTAATTCGGTTCCTTTCAAATGAAGGAAGTTTGTCCTTGTTACCGGACAACCGACAGAAAACGATTTTGGAGTCAGTCCACGCAGTGATTGGAAGGTCTAATCTTAAATGGTTGACTATATATGACGCTAATCTAGCTCCAATTAAAGCTGCAAGCAGTTTTAATTTCGGTATCATATGTCTCTTAAGAGGCGCTACTTTAAATTTTGCTGCTATAAAATTCACTAAATAGTTTCTTTTTTCATCTAGACATCTTAAATAAATTACTGCGCCATACGCCTGCAAACTGGCGTCGCAAAATACATGTAAGCTAGCTGTATTTTTATCCCCAGGACAGAGACATCTAGGTAAGGTAACAATGTCAGTGGATTTTAATTCGTTTATCCACAGTTGCCATTTATTTTTGTATTTGTTTGGTAGCAATTGATCCCATGGGATTTGTAATTCCCATGTTTTCTGCATTAATAACTTTATTTTTGTCGAAATAGGTGAGATGATTCCAAGAGGGTCAAAAAAGGAGGCAGTGGATCTCGCTATATTGCGTTTGATGAGTTTTAAGTTCTCAACTGAATGAGCATAATCTTTCAAATTGAGAACGAAACAATCATCCACGGAGTTCCAGATTAAACCCAAAACCTTTCTTTGTAAAGGTGCAGATTTTTGGTTCCACTGGTCCTGTAATGATGTGTCGTTCGTTAACCACTTATCAAATTTAAATTGACTTCTTTTTTCTATCACACTTATTTCATTTTTCAGAGTTTTTACTTCAACAGGTGTTTCTCTGCTGCCTACCAAATCATCTACATATGTTTCATCTACAAGTGCAGATGCTCCAACAGGCAGAGAGTCAAGAAAGGTTTCAGCCAATTTTGTTAAAGTAATTTTTAATATTGCGGGACTGCATGTGAGTCCAAATGGCAAGTGTGTAAAACGATATTCCACAGGTGCGATTTGTAGAGGATCATTAGTTGACAACCAGAAGAATCTTAAGGCGTCTCTGTCTTGTGGATCGATTACTATTTGTAAGAAAGCTTTTTGAATGTTTGCAGAAAATGCTACTTTATTATATCTAAAGGATAAAAGGTGATGTAGCACATCTAATTTCCTACTTGGCCCTATATGCAGACAATCATTCAAGGATAAAGCTGTGCCCTGTCTAGAAGAACCATTAAAGACAAAAGCGCGTTTTAGTGGATCTTTCTTTGCTTATAATTTCAAAATGAGGTAAGTAAAATACTCTATTTTCTGAATTAGTTTCATAAATTGGGATGGTTTCTACGCATCCCATATCAAAGTAGCTTTTCATAGCTGTTTCATAGTCTAATTTTAACTTTTGATTGTTTTTTAGTCGTTTACTTGAAGAAAAGCAGCAAGAACGCGCTACTATCTTATTAACTGAGAGTGACCTACCTCTATCTTCGATCCATGGTAATCTAGCTATAAATCTGTTGCTAATTTTATCGTAATTTACATTATTTTTGAACAGGTCAAGTAAATACTGCTCACTTTGGTCATTGATTTTTTCATCTGTTATTCCTAAATGCTCTAATTCCCAGAATTTCTTAACTAATTCGATTAGATCTTTGTCACTTTGAGTGGACTCGTAATTTTCTATTTTTATTTCAGAAAATTGTTTCGCAAGAGTGTTTAAATGAGATATGTTGGTTTGAGGTTGCTGACTCCCACCCTGGTTCAAGATGCCCAAAAAGAGCGAACCAAAATGAGAGTCTAGAGCACTGAAAGTTCCGCCATGGTTCTCGATCTTCCCAATTAATAATTTAGGCAAAACATCGCTACCTAATATAATTCTTGTTTGCAGATGGTCGTGGAACTTGTGTAAAGGATCTGCTCTGTTTCTAAAAAGCTTATCGTTGACTGGAGGATCTAGTACGTTAATTGTTGGTGGTATGTAATCAGTTAAATTTTGTAATGCTGCTAATTTGACCTGTAAGACAAATTGGTTATAAAAACCTTTTAATTTAATTTTTGCTATTTTACAGTCGTTAGTACTTGGAGGAGCACTAACTCTTTACTTTTAATGTTTCAGATTCTACAGGTTTTAATTTTAACTCATCAATCAAGGATTCGTCAATAAACGACCTAGAAGCTCCAGTGTCTATCAAAACTCTAACAGTTAATTTTACTCCATTGCCCTTGACTGTCACTAATGCAGTTGGTAAGAAATTTAACTTATTGTGTGTGTTGGTGATGTGATGTATGGGTTGAGAAATAAGAGACTTCCCACTTACTAATTTTTGTTTCTTTTCAGCAGTATTGTTTTCATCATCTTGTTTGCGTTTTCTGTAGGCTTTTAAACACATTTTTCGGTAATGTTCCTGTCCGCACAGTCGGCATGGATTGATGTGAGCGGTACAATTCTTTATAAGCATTTGAAACACGCGCCGATTTTTCTTAATCGATTTTTTAAGTCAGAGTGTTCCATCTCAACATCGCATTGGTAACTTCGATGTTTCTCGGAGTCGCAGAAGCTACACTTGGGCTTCTCATACTTCCGGTTTCCATTGTAGCTGTTGGTAGTGACTGAGTGTGCTGTAGTTGTAAGTTTCTTTTTCATCATGTTTTTATTAGTTGAATCACTGTTAGTTGATGCCTTTTCTTTTACAGCTCCTTCATTGAGTATCTCGTTCATTGTGCATTGGATTTTACAGATAAGGCGTAAATGCTGAAGAAAGAGTTTCGTATCTTCACATCTGTCTCCATATTTTGCGTGAAAAGATAGCACTTGAGTTGGTGGGCATTTGTTTCTCATGATTCCGAAGAGAAAGTTAAGATCGAGCTGAAGACCCTTTGGACTATATCGAATAATATTGATGGCTCCTTCTATTTTTTCAAGCAGGTTCTGAAGTTCCTTTGGCTTGCTGACATGCCGTATGGCATGCCATATAATGGCATGTAGTAAATTACATACCATGTATTTCACATGGTTTTCTCAAATTAAAGTTATAATGGCTATGGATATTTGTTTATATTTAAGGGAAAAAATGCTATACATTTAATACATTTCGATAACAGACTAACAGTCAACGTTTTTTTAAAGAAATTTCTTACTCCATTACATTTGACAGGAAGCGCACGATATGATGGAAAAAAAATAATAGTTATTTTAAAATGTCTAATATTTGTTCAAAAAAAAACATAAAATATTTTAAAATTTAAAAAAAAACCTTATAAAAAGTAACAAAAAAAATTTAAATTTTAAATTAACTTTCCTCCAAAAAAAATTAATTTAAAATTTTAAATAAAATATTAACATATTGTTTTGATTTGTTGCAGCAATATTGGAAAAGAAATTGGTGGTAGACATCACACAAGTTTATCGGAAGTGTAATTGGAAATGTATAATACAATTTGTTAAGTTATAACGGCACTTTACAACATGTGAAGAAATTGTATATAGTTCTGTTTTATGGTTGCATTAATGTCACTACACTGCATAATGATGTTATGGTTTAATGTGAAACCATCACACTTACCTTACTTTACAGCAGGTATGTATTCACGTCTTGCACATTACCGTACAGTATATGTACATGTTTTACTTTACCAGTCTTAAAATACTGATAACTTCACCAGTCCTAGAATACGGACAACTTCACTTGTTTGATTTCAATAATAAAACAATATATATATATATATATATATATATATATATATTCATTTATTACACACCTTTTAATGACCGTTTCGGTCTCTTCAGGTGTGGGAGATCAACATTATTAACCTTACATAAATTTTGTAACAAATAAAAACGTAGCCTACTCAATTTCGAAACATTTCAGGCGTTACAAGCATTTTTTTTTTCGTCTTAACATTAAAAAACCGAACAAGAGCAAAAACAACTTAAAGCGTTTGATTCTCTATAATTTCGTAGTGAATCATCACAATCTTGCGCACAAGTCAGAATAAGAATATTTCAATAAAACAAGAACATTTCAGTGAAACAAATGCAAACAATAATGCAAATTATTAATCATTTACGCATTTTGCAACACATTCAAAGCTTTACAATTGCAATTAATTTGAAAAAACATACGTTTAAAGAGCGGTTGTTTGATTTGATCAATATGACATATTCTGCCTAATCTGTAATTGCTTTAAACGAGAGTTTTAAAGTTTCTAAACTTAGTGAACAGAGACCAGTTTCAAGTCTCATTGTAAGAACTGTAATAACTTTGCTTTTAGTTATTTTAGTACCTCAATTGAGTCAGTTTCTAATTCAAGTGTCTTCCAATTCCACTCATGTTTGACACTGTCAAGCTTCCTTTTGCGTCATAGTAGCTTCATTTAGTGTAGGCCTACCTTGGTCACTCACAGATCGTTTAGCCAAAAGTTCGATATCTTGAGTTAAGTCATTGTAACGATAACGCTTGCCATCTACAACCAACAGGTCACGATCCAACCGTACACGTTTCCCTTCGTCTTTAAACCTGCACAAAAATGGATTCAGTAATTTTCTGATCATTCTTGTTTCGGCAGAAAAATGTTCAGTAATAAATGGATCCTCATTATTCAAATTATTTGTTCTTCTAAACCGCTTAAACAAGTCCAAAGTCAAGTCTCTATCCCGCAGTGACACAAATTTAATTAGTATACTTTTGTTTTTAAGTCCAAAAGGTAAAAAGTGCATGACAGATACTGACTCCACATGTAACGTAAATTTAAGATGGTCTTCAATATACTTCTGAACTGTACTGTAAATGTCGCCCTTAACCTCCAAATTATGTAAGATTAGATTGTTTTTACGTGCATAGTCTGCCTCCGCTCGTTGTGAATTTTTAAGCAATTTAATGTCAGTAGCCACTTCCGCCATTTGCTTCTCACAATTTTGTACTTTGCCTTCAAGTTCAATAGTTCTCTGCTCAATTCCTGATACTTTTGTATTTATTATCTCTGTCATCACTTCAATTGATCTGTCGATTTGTTTCTTTAATACTGCACGAAAATCTTCTAAAGTAAAGCTACAGAATGGTTGAGTGATCTCTACCTCCATTGCCTTTCTTTTTGCAGTTTGAAACACAGGAAAATCAGCTGGCGTTGAAAGTGAAGCTGCCCTTGGGCGCGGAGTTAATGCAAATTCAGGTGCTGACGCCATTGAAAAGTCCGTTGTTTTTAACAGTGAAACCTCGTGCTCACGACTTGTCTTCGGTGTTTGCACAGTAGATTTCTTTTTATTTTGTTTAGATTTCTTAGGCGGGCCAGGATTTGTCTCAATTCCACCAATTATTAGTCTGAACTTCACATATAGGATAAGCAGTGATTCATCTGTTAGCTCAGAACTATATGAATACTCTTTCTGATGGAAATCACCTCGATTAAAACATTCAGTATTCAATTTGAAATTTGTAAGTGCGTATTTCAAAAAGTTCATCCTTGACCCAGATTTAAAGGTAGCAAATGAAGAGCAGAACAAAACATGTCTAACCACACTGAACTCTTGTGTCGATCTCCTAATAAAACAATACTGAAACTTAATGTGCTACTCTACATAAGTGACAGTGGTATCGCAAATTTTATTTTGGCAACTTCAACAAAGAAAATTGCCATTGTTATTCCGATTTCTGAAAACATTTCAGTTCTGCTGTAAATAAGTGTTACCGATATGTTTTAAATTTGAAGTGTGTAGTAAATTTTAATTGTGCAGTAACTGCTATAACTGTAGGTTTCATTTTTTTGTTAAAAAGAAAATGCTGTTATGAATGATGCTGACCAACAATTCCCAAAATTGCTTAAAATTTGTTGAATGCCAGTAGTTATACAGTAAACCCCAGATTATCCGTCCCCCGATTAACCGAACCCTCAATTATCCGAGCTAAATCTTGTTTAACTTCTCCTCAATCGATTAACCGCCAAAAAGCACGGTCAATTGTGGGTGTTGCGGTTTTTGGCTATATGTCCTGTGATATGTAGACCCCAAAAAATGCAACTGCTGTAATATCGTATATCCAGTACTCTACAGTGTTTAGAAATGTGTTGAACATTTGAAACTCAGTTGTTATACGACATTTTGTGCACCAACATGGAGAAAACTAAAGCAGCTAGGCTAAGCATTAACCAACAAAAAAAACATTAACTTGGTTTTTTTTAATCAGATTGAAAAACAAAGCAATATGTCGATAAATATTCACGGTTTTGTTATTTAAAAACATGCACCGTTTTACAGTACATAAACAGTAGATTATTGTACAGTGCAGCATAATTACTGAGTGTATACAGTTTGCTTATGCAAGCTGCCACAAAAGTAAGTAGTTCATTTACAGGTGTTTTAATGACTATAATAGCTGTTTAAAAATGTTACATAACTATGATAACTGTTTTAAAACTGCTTTATAGATATATAACCTCCTTAAAAACTGTTTACAGTATTATGGCATTGACGTATTGCAAACAACCAAAACCGCCCTTGTTAATCCGATTTCTTTTTCCGTTATCCTTTATTCCTTATTCCCTGAGGTGCACGGTTAATATAGGGTCTACTGTATTTTTTAATTTTTTTTTTAATGTTGCAAGACTTTCATATGCACTTATTTGTTTCTTAACACATTGATAAAACAATTTCAATTTTTGCGTAAAACGCATAATAGCTATTGTAAGTTGTTCTTACATTTCCTCATCTCCATTCAGTTTCCATTTGGTGATATACGTAATGGGCTTCATATCCACTTTATTCACTAATTACCAGTTAGTGTAAGTTTTGCGTGTCAATTCCGCTTGTCTAGTAAACATAAATGTCGTTACTGACAGTTATGTATATGGCAATTATTAGTTACCAAGCTTAATTGGTTATTTACACACTGTAATATTCGATTATTTGTATTGATTGGAATGGGATATGTGAAAATGTACTTTGACTTGAGATTGCGGTTGCAGTTATTAGTATTATGAAATGCATATTTTTGTTTAAAATTTGGGTAAAGGGACATGGCGCTTCTGAGGCATATATGGCTGTGCTTTTAGAATAAATCAGTCATGTAAGTTTACTAGTAAATTATCACTTGTCTGTATTTACAGGATTGGAAATATTTCAGCCACTAACATACATTGGAACGGGATTGAACTTTAGAAATGAAGGAAAAAGCTGAACTTGACATTTACTATCAATCTGATTTGCCTCAGATTGGTTTCACTGCATTTGAGCAGATGTTGAGGCAGGAGAAACTATGTGATGTGGAACTCAAGGTAGTGTTACCTTCATATACAACTATAACAGTTGTATGTAATTAAATTGTAAGTAGCTAAACAATCGAGTATTTCTCGCCCATAGCGTGGTTTTGGCTGCGACCATTCCTTATTTTCATGCCATGTTTACAAACGACATGGTGGAGAGTAAACGGCAAGAAATCGTATTGGAAGGAATTGACGCAAAGTAAGACAGTTTGTAATGATAAATACATATGTTAAGTAATGAATTGTTGCAGCGCGTTTGAAGCGATACTCAATTTTGCATACAGCGGGAAAATAACGCTGACGGCATCCAACGTTCAACAACTAATCGTTGTTGCTTCTTATTTACAAATGGATACCGTTACAGACGCTGGCTGTCAATTTCTCATCAAAGGGTAAGCCATGTCATTAATGTGGGAATGTTATCCGTATAACTGTAAATGTGTTATGACAAAATGCTAATTACAAAATTCCGTAATTTTTACTTCTGCAACTGCAAAAGAGCTGTACTGTGTGCATACATTGGCTAATGTCTGTGTGACGTAATGTGGCCTGCAATTTCATGGTATTTTATAACACCATTACAACTTCCTCACTATACTACATGGCGTGTTGTTTGAGCTCTTCTTGAACACAACAGATGTTCCACTTAACTTCTGAAATATTGTGTTAAAATTGAAGTTGTTGAAATCATTAGTGATAGATGTTACTCACTTTGAAGCTGTTACAAACAGGTTTTGTAGTGGTTCAGTTCCATATTGAAATGTTATTTTCAAATTGCAAGATGTGTAATGTTTTCATTAATTACTGATTATTTTTTTTTGGAGGTTTTTTTTTTTTTTGGCATTGTTTTAACATTTGGTGATTAAAATTTAACCCTCCACTGCCCGCGCGTCGTTTGAGACACAAATAACCGCGTGGCGTCTGTCAGACGCCAATGTTAATGAAG
>JAQGBL010000004.1:0-16588 GCA_034698385.1 Strongylosoma stigmatosum
ATAGGGTGGACAATTGCACACTAGTTTAGGCGGCAACATTTGAAATTTACAAATGAACTTTGAAATTTTTCCAATTAAAAGTGCGTTTCAATTGGATTACATGCAAATCAATTACCAAAGAAATTCTAAGTCTTTTGTGACGCAGATATTTGTTACAAAGTGATACCTTGTGTAAACGTGCGCCACATGCATATTCTGAGCAGTACATAATAAATCATAATTAAATTAAATAGAAAAACAAAGTGGTCTTACTGAGATTTGAACCACTGTCTATGGGAACTAGAGTTGGCTATGCTAGCCACTGTACTATACATTTGTTTACGTTGATTGATGTTAAACAATACATTATAAAGAAAGCGATTTCTTCCCAACACCTAATTAAATATGCACAATCAATAGAAACATAGCAAAGCCAAATAACTTCACGTATAAGCTCTGAAAAAGCCACAAACTCTGCTTCCATTGAAGATAGAGCTACACACTTCTGCTTTTGTGATCGCCATGTAATCACACCACTACCTAACCACACTATAAACCCAGACATGGATGTACGATCAGGAATGCAAGTCCCATGGCTTGCATCACCGTATGAGATAAGTTCCATCTGTTGAGAAGTGCTAGATTGTGAAGAGTAAAGACATAAAATTAAATCATGAGAATCAATAACATAATTGATGAGACGCCACACTTGCTCCCAATGCACCGGGCTTGGGGTTGCACTATGTTGAGCAGGTAAACCAGTTGCAAATGCAATGTCAGGACGAATTCTATTAGCCAAAAACATAAATGCACCAATTGCACTTCTATATGGGATGTCTGCTGACAACTCCCCACATGGCAATGACACAGATGCACTGTCACACACAATAGGAAGTGAAGAATGTTTCCTAACTACTTGTGGAAACATTTTCAACAAGTCATTGATGTATTGTTGCTAGTGAATTCCTATGGTGTTGTCAGAGATCTCAAAAGTGTTACAGCATGATGTCGACAACATCATTATTTTCATTATTTTATGGTGTATTCATTATGTGCAGTGTATTACCATATAGTGTAGATTTATTATTTATTATGTTTTATCATGTTTAGTATTGCCCCTATAGGTGAGCAATCACTCATTGCTCTGTTTTTCATTAGTTGTATTCATTGCCATTGGTTTGTGTATTGTTTACATTGTTTTGCATTAAGTTTAGGCATTCACAACTATATCTATAAGGCATGTTTAATCACTTGTCTTTGTAAACAAATGCATAGTGCAATGGCTAGCATTGCCAACTCATCATAGCTTGAACAGTGGTTCAAATCCCAGTCAGACCACTTTGTTTTTCAATTTCAATTAATTATATTTGGTAATGACTCATTCAGTAAATGCATGTGGCGCATGTTTGCGCAAAGTATCACGCCGCAAGAATTATTTGCGCCGCAAATAACTTAGTTTTATGTTTACTATTGAGATGTATTTAATCCAATAGAAACGCATTTTCTATTGGAAAATTTCTAAGTCCATTTGATAAATTCAAATGTTGCCGCCTGCATCAGTGTGCAATTGTCCACCCCTCTCTGTGGCAATTGCAAAATTCAAATAGTTGCACTCAGCCAACAGGATGTTGTCATAGCAACTTCCTGGTTGGAATCAGTTAGCTAATTGCCTCTGTGTTAATCACATGTAAATGTAGTTGTTGTTGTTTTTTCTCATGTAATGGCTGATAGTGTGCAGATGTGTCAAATTTCGAATCCATTTGTATTTCACTGATTAATCACAATCAGTTTGTTTGTTTGTTTGTTTTTTATTCCACGCCAGAGCCCTGGCAAATCAACAATAAATTAAACAAATCAATAACCCACCCTTACATGGGTGCCGTCACCAAGTATAAATGTACAAATATCACTTCATGCATAACAATGAATAAATATCACTCTACAAATATCATAGAATCTCAAATAATATTAAAGTCTGTTTTAGAGCTTTTCAGGGCTCTAATAAAATGTTTACACTTCGCCTTGCCTTTGCAGCAGTTAAGTGTATAATTCTTCATCGACAATGTAAGTTTGTTCCAAATTGTTATCAGAAGTCGCTTTGGCGTATTTTCGAGATGTTTATTGTAAGGTGCTACTGCACACTTCAATAAATTCGCTGAACGCAATCCCCCATTGGACAGTTTCACAAATGTCAGGCATGATGGATTATCGCGCACAACACTATGAACTCTGCACACCACACAATGCGTTAAAAACACCCTTGGTTTAGGAATCTTCAACAGTGTATATATTTCTGTCATCCTCGATCTCGTTGAAATGCCAAAACTAGCTCGAATGACTCTATTTAGCGATTTATACAATCTCGAGACGCTTTTTCTTTTTGTGGGCAGCCAGCTCATGACTCCATAATTAATCAAAGATAATATCTTAGCCCTAATCAATAATATTTTATTTTCCGCCGTCAAGATCCGTCGAAAGCGTTTAAACAGGTACACCATCTTATCTATTTTGTTGCAAATCGAAGACACATGATCATCAAAGTTTAATTGTTGGTCAAAAACTACTCCTATTAATTTTTGGGACCTTTCAGGGAAGATATCTCTTCCTCTCATCTTTAAGGGCGTTTCCCCCGCATTTTTCATAAATTTTTGTGACCCAATGCATAGATATTTAGTTTTTTCCAAACTTAAATCCATTGTTGCTTCATTGAGGCAGAGACCAATACTATTCAAGTCCGATGATATATTTTGCAAGCAGCCGTCTACCGTGTCCAAATCTGTAGCATACTTTAAGAAAATGTCGTCCGCATAATAATATCGCTGAGATGCATATAATTTCAGGTCGTCAATGTTGGATGTCGCCAGAATATACAACAGGGGCGATAAAATAGACCCCTGTGGAACACCTCCTGAAATTAGGTGTTCATTAGACGACTCCACTCCATTACTCATGAGTAACTTTCTGCATACTAGAAAACTCTGCAGCAGTTTAAAAGCCGATGTATGCAGGTTCAAAGATGCCAATTTCTTACACAAAAACTTTGAACTTATTGAATCGAAGGCTTTTTTTATATCTAAAGCCACAATAATCACATTTTTTTTGTTGCTGCGATCAAGTCCAATATCATTACGCAATTCTTCAAGGCACATTGTGGTTGAGTGCCTACGTCTGAACCCAAATTGAGTTCTCGGAAGAAGGTTCAGCGATTCCACATAGCCGCGAAACTGCTGTTCAATAAATTTTTCAAATATTTTTGCTTCTATATTCAAGAGAGATATAGGCCGATAATTACCAGGGTCCTTTCTATTACCCTTGCCTTTATATATAGTTATTACTTTAGCTTTTTTCCAAACTTCCGGAAATTCACCTGTATTAATGATTTTGTTGTACTGTCGTACTAATTCATTTTTTGTTGTCAAAGATAACACTTTTAACATCGAAACAGTAACCCCAGATAGGCCTGGACTTCCTTTCGCATTTGCTGCTTGTAGTAGCCCATCAAATTGTTGGGTTGTCATGGGGGTAAACTGGAAACCCATTTTGTTTTTGTATAGTATCGATTCAGCGCTACTTGATGTTGCTATATTCGCAAAGTAATTAGCAAATGTGTTTAATAAGTCTGATGTAACCTGTTGCATTGGTACACGTCCCATTAAAGATGTCAAAGTCTTCCACAAGTCTTGACTCCTTGTTGAATTTAAATTTACTTGATAGTTTATGTAATTTTGTTTCGCTCGTCGGATATTCTTTTTAAAACATTTCTTAGCTTGATGCCTTTCTCCCGATAAATCATTCTTTGATATCGCATTTAACGTTTTTTTCGCCGCGGTTAAAGTTGGCGTCCACCATCTTTTTCCTATTTTCTTAGTTAACATCAGCGGAAAATCTATGTTCAGCTGGTTATATAACGTATTCCAGACATTATTTACATTAGTGTCGTCGATGACCGATGAAGAAAAGAATGCATCAGCCCACGAAACAAATTTTTCACTTGATATATATCTTCTCGAATTAGAAGCACAAAGTACATATTTATCCATTTTAAGGTTAACAAAAAACGTTTGAATCTTATGATCAGACCTTGAGTCTGTCCCGCACATTTCCTGAATATGTAGACCACGAGAAAAAGTCCAATCGATTAGTGTCTGAAGTCTAGTAGGCTCCACACTATTAATATTAAAACTTAAATTATTTAAATACTCTTTGCACCAATGTGCCTTTTGAGAGTTCGCCAGAAGGTCGACGTTCATGTCCCCAATCAGGACAGCCTTGTCTTCAGTTAACACTTCATCCATCAAGTGTTGAAGTCCAATTTTGTAGTTATGAGTAGGGGGATTATAATAAATAACAATAGTTATTCCTAGAACTTTCAATGTCATCAGTTCAAAGTCCTCCGCTAATTTCAAATCTGATACAAGTTTACAATTTAAAAAGTCTCTAAAATAACAAATTATACCGCCTCCTGTTCTGGATCGATCCGATCGTACACAGCTATAACCAGGCAGCATAATGTGCGCGTCATCAATAGAAACATTGAGCCAAGACTCAACCACACCAAATATGTCAATTTGTTCTTCAAGAAGAAAGCGCTGTAGATCATCCATCTTGTTCATGATTGATCGCGCGTTCCAATAACCAATTTTCAATTTATTTTCGTTGCCTCCCCAAATTAAAATTAGGGGTTTTTCCACCAAACACTGTGATATAAACACCCTTTGGCCAAAATGTGTCTTTATATATAATTTCTGCCGCCCTAGTATCAACGCGCAGAAAATACGCTCCATAAAACGTTTCACCGTTAACCAACATCCTTTCACACTGAATAGGCTGTACATTATTGTTTTTTAAAAATTTCAGCAGATTTTCTCTTGAAGTGTCTCCTAGGTTTTTCACCAGAAATCTTTTTGTAGGTAAACTAACACTTAACAGGTCGTCTACTATATTTGACCCCGATAAAAAACTATTTCGATGGTTTTTTTGTTTTTGTTTAGGCAGCTGATTAGCCTTCCTCGGCTGTTTAGTTATCCATTTTTCAGATGGTGTATCTAAACTAACCTCCGCAGTTACTGGCAGAACAACTTTATCGTTTTGTGCCAAGTCATTATTAGTCAAATCAGGGATTTTCTCAGCCGAGTCTGAAGTTGCTGTAATAACGGCCCTCACAGCCTCGACCCCTACCTTTGCACTATTTGGTGATATTAATTTATCTCTTTCTTGTTCACGACGATTACCACTAGAATTTGTCGGTTGAGATTTCTCAAGCACACTAGTGGAGTCAAAATTATCTATTTGTGATTTTTCCACCACAATGTTTGATTTCAAGGTAGCCGGCAAATTCGACTTTAAATCCGCCACACTTAAAGCCACCTCACTAATTGATTCACCGATTGTTTCCCATTTTGATAGTTGAAGCAGTTTTATTTCCACTTTCGCCAAATGTTGTTCAAAAGCTTCACATTTCGGTTGCAGTGATTTATTAATGCTTCTTTTATCCACTACACTGTAGAAGATTGTCTTAATTTGAGCCAATGAGTCCATTTAGTATGTCCAATGGTGATATAGACGACCAAAGATCACACGGAGCACTCAAAATTGCGACTGTTCACGACGAAGTCACGACGATAAACCGTAAGTTGTAAGTTTTTGATTTATTTTATTTTATAAACTATACACTACAATTTGTAGTAGTTATTTATTATTAAAGTTATCATAATAATAAATAAATCACAGTGTGTTGTGTTTCTTTGATGGAAAAACGTGGCAGCTAGGCCTACTACATGAACTGGATATTTCACTGTAAACATTATACAGCAGTCAACAGAGAACAATAAGTATTAATCAAAATTAGTGATTAATGATATTTAATAAGCAGATCAATCTTTATTTCTGAACCATTGCAAATACTATTTATAATTTATCCCTGGATGTTCTTGTTATTGGTCATCAAGTGGAAGGCTGTGACCTTGAACATTCAACATATCTCTACCAAACTAGAAGAGACATTTTTAAAGGGTGTTAGTATGGACTACTGTGCAGTTTATCACAACTGCTCAACAATTTGTACATGTCTCTAAAATTCACAGAGACAAACTTTCTCCAAATGCCAAGCCTGGCATAATGCTTGGCTATGCTTCAAAAACAAAAGGGTATCGCATTTTTATCCCAGAGACTGGCGTCATGGTAGAAAGCTCATCAGTGACGTTTGATGAGAGTTGTTTTCCATACAGTAAAACTAATGATATTTCTAATAAAACATTTGGTAGATTAGAGCCCATCACTGAGGGTTCTTATAGCGATTCATCAGGAGATGAACAACCACCTGTTCAACCAGTGATGCCACCTCTAATTCAACCTGTTCGTCAGCCACCCAGAAGGGCCATTGTGCAGCCACCGCGACTGCTTATACAACCGTCACCACGTCCTTATATCTCACCAGAATCTCAGAGACGTCCTGTGATTTTTCAACGGCGAGCAGTGTTTGACAAGCATTATGACTATCGACGTATGCCTCCTGGCTTGTCAAACATAACATACAGACCTTGAGATGAACCATCACGAGTCTTGAGGTCCCTGGAAGAAGCAGAAGAGTGGTGCCATAATAATAATGTTGCTTTTATTCCAGAGCAATTTATTTTTAAAAGAATGGCTTTGGCTGATGATAGTACATTTGTCAAGTCAACAGCAACGCCAGCTTCTTCATCTGCTGATACTACTGGTAATTCATCTTTACAGCCTGCAACCCCAGCCAATGATGATAGTGCCAAGAACTCTACCATCATTCCAATGACACCAACTGAAGATCAAACCTTGTCTTCTAGCCCCACAGAGGAGCAGGATTGGACAGATGAATATTTCTCAACTGAGAAAGAGGCAGATGACGAACCACTTACACAGGTGATATCTCAATGACGCCAAATTTCAGTTCCACAGACATATCAAGATGCCATGAGGTCTGAGTGCTCTGCAGAGTGGAAGAAAGCAATGCAGACAGAGATTGACATGATGGCTACTAGAAAGGTGTGGACTGTGGAAACACCTCCAGCTGGTCAACGATTGCTGCCCAACAGATGGGTCTTTGCTTTAAAGAAGAACCCTGCCGGTGAAGTCATCCGTTTCCGTTCACGATTGGTGGCTGGTGGACACCGCCAGAAACCTGGTGTTGACTACTCAGAAGTATTCTCACCAGTGGTAAACTTCACCTTAATAAGACTTTGTTTTGCAATTTTAGTTGGGATGAAACAATGGTGCCATGAGCAGCTGGATATCACAGGCGCATATCTGTATGGACCATTGCATCATGTTATATGGATGCGAGAACCAGAAGGGTTTGAAACAGGAAACAACAAAGCATGCAAGTTAAATCGTGCTTTGTATGGACTCCATCAGAGTGGGCGCGAATGGTTCTACCATCTTCATGCGTCTTTGCTGCGCCTGGGTTTCAAAGCCCTTACTGCTAGTAATTGTGCATATGTACGTGATAGATGTCTTCTGTTAGTGTATGTTGATGACATAGCTATTTTTCGCAGATAATCATGTAATTTTAGAAAAAGTAGTTACAGATTTACAGTCAATTTATGAACTCAAACGCCTTGGTCCAGTTAAGAAGCTTCTCGGTGTATCTTTTGAGGTTACAAAAGATACAATTGGTATTCATCAAAGACAATATATTGATGACTTGTTGCGGATGTTTCCTCAAGTGCCCAGGAAACATACATCACTCCCCATCATGTGTGATGGTGCTTCAGTGTCTCTACCATGTGGAAAGCTGTCACCAGAAATCCCATATCGAAGTGCAATTGGTGCACTTATGTTTTTGGCAAACAGAACTCGTCCGGACATAGCGTTTGCAACTGGTTTCCTTGCTCAATTTTGTGCAACCCCAAGCCCGGTGCATTGGGAGCAAGTGTGCCGTCTCATTAATTATGTCATTGACACTAATCATTTTGTTTTATCACTTTATTCTTCACAGCATTACAGTTCTCAGTATTTAGAACTTATTTCTCATTGTGATGCAAGTCATGGGACTTGCATACCTGATCGGAAGTCAGTATCTGGGTTTGTTGTACGTTTAGGTGCTGGTGTGATTGCATGGCGGTCACAAAAACAGAAGTGCGTCGCTCTGTCTTCAATGGAGGCAGAATTTGTAGCTCTATCAGAGCTAGTGCGTGAATTAGTGTGGCTTCAACGGTTTGTTTCATCGACTGACATCTTTCCAGTTGTCAGAAAACCAGTTGTTTTCTGCGACAACCAAGCAGCTCGCCAATTCATCGCTTCACCTATTGAAAATAATCGAACTAAGCATATCGACATAAGATATCACTTTGTGAGAGATGTCTACATGCAGCAAGAATTCGATTTGCATCCAGTTTCCTCAGCAGCAAATCTTGCAGATTTCTTAACCAAACCAATGACTCGTCGTGCATTGCAAGGTGTTATAGAGTGGTGTTTCTTCTCAAAGTCAAATTAACTTATGTGTTTATTTAAATCACTATGTTTATATCATTTTGAATGATTGAGTTATATTTCATTTTTATTTCACTTGCTTGGTTCATGTATTATGTTATATACATCTCGTAAATAATGTATTGCCGACATAGGGGGCGAATGTTACAGCATGATGTCGACAACATCATTATTTTTATTATTTTGTAGAGTATTCATTATGTGCAGTAATCATTATGAAGTATTTATTATGTTTCATCATATTTTGTATTGCCCCTATAGGTGAGCAATCACTCATTGCTCTGTTTTTCATTTGTAGTATTCATTTCTATTGGTTTGTGTATTGTTTACATTGTTTTGCATTGAGTTCAGGTATTCACAACTTTATTTATAAGGCATGTTTAATCACCTTTCTATGTAAACAATTGGATAGTACAGTGGCTAGCATTGCCAACTCCTCATTGCTTGCACAGTGGTTCAAATCCGAGTCAGACCACTTTGTTTTTCAATTTAAATTAATTATATTTGGTAATGACTCATTCAGTAAATGCATGTGGCACATGTTTGCGCAAAGTATCACGCCGCAAGAATTATTTGCGCCGCAAATAACTTAGTTTTATGTTTACTATTGAAATGAATGTAATCCAATAGAAACGCATTTTCTATTGGAAAATTTCTAAGTCCATTTGATAAATTCAAATGTTGCCGCCTGCATCAGTGTGCAATTGTCCACCCCTCTCTGTGGCAATTGCAAAATTCAAATAGTTGCACTCAGCCAACAGGATGTTGTCATAGCAACTTCCTGGTTGGAATCAGTTAGCTAATTGCCTCTGTGTTAATCACATGTAAATGTAGTTGTTGTTGTTTTTTCTCATGTAATGGCTGATAGTGTGCAGATGTGTCAAATTTCGAATCCATTTGTATTTCACTGATTAATCACAATCAGTTTGTTTGTTTGTTTGTTTTTTATTCCACGCCAGAGCCCTGGCAAATCAACAATAAATTAAACAAATCAATAACCCACCCTTACATGGGTGCCGTCACCAAGTATAAATGTACAAATATCACTTCATGCATAACAATGAATAAATATCACTCTACAAATATCATAGAATCTCAAATAATATTAAAGTCTGTTTTAGAGCTTTTCAGGGCTCTAATAAAATGTTTACACTTCGCCTTGCCTTTGCAGCAGTTAAGTGTATAATTCTTCATCGACAATGTAAGTTTGTTCCAAATTGTTATCAGAAGTCGCTTTGGCGTATTTTCGAGATGTTTATTGTAAGGTGCTACTGCACACTTCAATAAATTCGCTGAACGCAATCCCCCATTGGACAGTTTCACAAATGTCAGGCATGATGGATTATCGCGCACAACACTATGAACTCTGCACACCACACAATGCGTTAAAAACACCCTTGGTTTAGGAATCTTCAACAGTGTATATATTTCTGTCATCCTCGATCTCGTTGAAATGCCAAAACTAGCTCGAATGACTCTATTTAGCGATTTATACAATCTCGAGACGCTTTTTCTTTTTGTGGGCAGCCAGCTCATGACTCCATAATTAATCAAAGATAATATCTTAGCCCTAATCAATAATATTTTATTTTCCGCCGTCAAGATCCGTCGAAAGCGTTTAAACAGGTACACCATCTTATCTATTTTGTTGCAAATCGAAGACACATGATCATCAAAGTTTAATTGTTGGTCAAAAACTACTCCTATTAATTTTTGGGACCTTTCAGGGAAGATATCTCTTCCTCTCATCTTTAAGGGCGTTTCCCCCGCATTTTTCATAAATTTTTGTGACCCAATGCATAGATATTTAGTTTTTTCCAAACTTAAATCCATTGTTGCTTCATTGAGGCAGAGACCAATACTATTCAAGTCCGATGATATATTTTGCAAGCAGCCGTCTACCGTGTCCAAATCTGTAGCATACTTTAAGAAAATGTCGTCCGCATAATAATATCGCTGAGATGCATATAATTTCAGGTCGTCAATGTTGGATGTCGCCAGAATATACAACAGGGGCGATAAAATAGACCCCTGTGGAACACCTCCTGAAATTAGGTGTTCATTAGACGACTCCACTCCATTACTCATGAGTAACTTTCTGCATACTAGAAAACTCTGCAGCAGTTTAAAAGCCGATGTATGCAGGTTCAAAGATGCCAATTTCTTACACAAAAACTTTGAACTTATTGAATCGAAGGCTTTTTTTATATCTAAAGCCACAATAATCACATTTTTTTTGTTGCTGCGATCAAGTCCAATATCATTACGCAATTCTTCAAGGCACATTGTGGTTGAGTGCCTACGTCTGAACCCAAATTGAGTTCTCGGAAGAAGGTTCAGCGATTCCACATAGCCGCGAAACTGCTGTTCAATAAATTTTTCAAATATTTTTGCTTCTATATTCAAGAGAGATATAGGCCGATAATTACCAGGGTCCTTTCTATTACCCTTGCCTTTATATATAGTTATTACTTTAGCTTTTTTCCAAACTTCCGGAAATTCACCTGTATTAATGATTTTGTTGTACTGTCGTACTAATTCATTTTTTGTTGTCAAAGATAACACTTTTAACATCGAAACAGTAACCCCAGATAGGCCTGGACTTCCTTTCGCATTTGCTGCTTGTAGTAGCCCATCAAATTGTTGGGTTGTCATGGGGGTAAACTGGAAACCCATTTTGTTTTTGTATAGTATCGATTCAGCGCTACTTGATGTTGCTATATTCGCAAAGTAATTAGCAAATGTGTTTAATAAGTCTGATGTAACCTGTTGCATTGGTACACGTCCCATTAAAGATGTCAAAGTCTTCCACAAGTCTTGACTCCTTGTTGAATTTAAATTTACTTGATAGTTTATGTAATTTTGTTTCGCTCGTCGGATATTCTTTTTAAAACATTTCTTAGCTTGATGCCTTTCTCCCGATAAATCATTCTTTGATATCGCATTTAACGTTTTTTTCGCCGCGGTTAAAGTTGGCGTCCACCATCTTTTTCCTATTTTCTTAGTTAACATCAGCGGAAAATCTATGTTCAGCTGGTTATATAACGTATTCCAGACATTATTTACATTAGTGTCGTCGATGACCGATGAAGAAAAGAATGCATCAGCCCACGAAACAAATTTTTCACTTGATATATATCTTCTCGAATTAGAAGCACAAAGTACATATTTATCCATTTTAAGGTTAACAAAAAACGTTTGAATCTTATGATCAGACCTTGAGTCTGTCCCGCACATTTCCTGAATATGTAGACCACGAGAAAAAGTCCAATCGATTAGTGTCTGAAGTCTAGTAGGCTCCACACTATTAATATTAAAACTTAAATTATTTAAATACTCTTTGCACCAATGTGCCTTTTGAGAGTTCGCCAGAAGGTCGACGTTCATGTCCCCAATCAGGACAGCCTTGTCTTCAGTTAACACTTCATCCATCAAGTGTTGAAGTCCAATTTTGTAGTTATGAGTAGGGGGATTATAATAAATAACAATAGTTATTCCTAGAACTTTCAATGTCATCAGTTCAAAGTCCTCCGCTAATTTCAAATCTGATACAAGTTTACAATTTAAAAAGTCTCTAAAATAACAAATTATACCGCCTCCTGTTCTGGATCGATCCGATCGTACACAGCTATAACCAGGCAGCATAATGTGCGCGTCATCAATAGAAACATTGAGCCAAGACTCAACCACACCAAATATGTCAATTTGTTCTTCAAGAAGAAAGCGCTGTAGATCATCCATCTTGTTCATGATTGATCGCGCGTTCCAATAACCAATTTTCAATTTATTTTCGTTGCCTCCCCAAATTAAAATTAGGGGTTTTTCCACCAAACACTGTGATATAAACACCCTTTGGCCAAAATGTGTCTTTATATATAATTTCTGCCGCCCTAGTATCAACGCGCAGAAAATACGCTCCATAAAACGTTTCACCGTTAACCAACATCCTTTCACACTGAATAGGCTGTACATTATTGTTTTTTAAAAATTTCAGCAGATTTTCTCTTGAAGTGTCTCCTAGGTTTTTCACCAGAAATCTTTTTGTAGGTAAACTAACACTTAACAGGTCGTCTACTATATTTGACCCCGATAAAAAACTATTTCGATGGTTTTTTTGTTTTTGTTTAGGCAGCTGATTAGCCTTCCTCGGCTGTTTAGTTATCCATTTTTCAGATGGTGTATCTAAACTAACCTCCGCAGTTACTGGCAGAACAACTTTATCGTTTTGTGCCAAGTCATTATTAGTCAAATCAGGGATTTTCTCAGCCGAGTCTGAAGTTGCTGTAATAACGGCCCTCACAGCCTCGACCCCTACCTTTGCACTATTTGGTGATATTAATTTATCTCTTTCTTGTTCACGACGATTACCACTAGAATTTGTCGGTTGAGATTTCTCAAGCACACTAGTGGAGTCAAAATTATCTATTTGTGATTTTTCCACCACAATGTTTGATTTCAAGGTAGCCGGCAAATTCGACTTTAAATCCGCCACACTTAAAGCCACCTCACTAATTGATTCACCGATTGTTTCCCATTTTGATAGTTGAAGCAGTTTTATTTCCACTTTCGCCAAATGTTGTTCAAAAGCTTCACATTTCGGTTGCAGTGATTTATTAATGCTTCTTTTATCCACTACACTGTAGAAGATTGTCTTAATTTGAGCCAATGAGTCCATTTAGTATGTCCAATGGTGATATAGACGACCAAAGATCACACGGAGCACTCAAAATTGCGACTGTTCACGACGAAGTCACGACGATAAACCGTAAGTTGTAAGTTTTTGATTTATTTTATTTTATAAACTATACACTACAATTTGTAGTAGTTATTTATTATTAAAGTTATCATAATAATAAATAAATCACAGTGTGTTGTGTTTCTTTGATGGAAAAACGTGGCAGCTAGGCCTACTACATGAACTGGATATTTCACTGTAAACATTATACAGCAGTCAACAGAGAACAATAAGTATTAATCAAAATTAGTGATTAATGATATTTAATAAGCAGATCAATCTTTATTTCTGAACCATTGCAAATACTATTTATAATTTATCCCTGGATGTTCTTGTTATTGGTCATCAAGTGGAAGGCTGTGACCTTGAACATTCAACATATCTCTACCAAACTAGAAGAGACATTTTTAAAGGGTGTTAGTATGGACTACTGTGCAGTTTATCACAACTGCTCAACAATTTGTACATGTCTCTAAAATTCACAGAGACAAACTTTCTCCAAATGCCAAGCCTGGCATAATGCTTGGCTATGCTTCAAAAACAAAAGGGTATCGCATTTTTATCCCAGAGACTGGCGTCATGGTAGAAAGCTCATCAGTGACGTTTGATGAGAGTTGTTTTCCATACAGTAAAACTAATGATATTTCTAATAAAACATTTGGTAGATTAGAGCCCATCACTGAGGGTTCTTATAGCGATTCATCAGGAGATGAACAACCACCTGTTCAACCAGTGATGCCACCTCTAATTCAACCTGTTCGTCAGCCACCCAGAAGGGCCATTGTGCAGCCACCGCGACTGCTTATACAACCGTCACCACGTCCTTATATCTCACCAGAATCTCAGAGACGTCCTGTGATTTTTCAACGGCGAGCAGTGTTTGACAAGCATTATGACTATCGACGTATGCCTCCTGGCTTGTCAAACATAACATACAGACCTTGAGATGAACCATCACGAGTCTTGAGGTCCCTGGAAGAAGCAGAAGAGTGGTGCCATAATAATAATGTTGCTTTTATTCCAGAGCAATTTATTTTTAAAAGAATGGCTTTGGCTGATGATAGTACATTTGTCAAGTCAACAGCAACGCCAGCTTCTTCATCTGCTGATACTACTGGTAATTCATCTTTACAGCCTGCAACCCCAGCCAATGATGATAGTGCCAAGAACTCTACCATCATTCCAATGACACCAACTGAAGATCAAACCTTGTCTTCTAGCCCCACAGAGGAGCAGGATTGGACAGATGAATATTTCTCAACTGAGAAAGAGGCAGATGACGAACCACTTACACAGGTGATATCTCAATGACGCCAAATTTCAGTTCCACAGACATATCAAGATGCCATGAGGTCTGAGTGCTCTGCAGAGTGGAAGAAAGCAATGCAGACAGAGATTGACATGATGGCTACTAGAAAGGTGTGGACTGTGGAAACACCTCCAGCTGGTCAACGATTGCTGCCCAACAGATGGGTCTTTGCTTTAAAGAAGAACCCTGCCGGTGAAGTCATCCGTTTCCGTTCACGATTGGTGGCTGGTGGACACCGCCAGAAACCTGGTGTTGACTACTCAGAAGTATTCTCACCAGTGGTAAACTTCACCTTAATAAGACTTTGTTTTGCAATTTTAGTTGGGATGAAACAATGGTGCCATGAGCAGCTGGATATCACAGGCGCATATCTGTATGGACCATTGCATCATGTTATATGGATGCGAGAACCAGAAGGGTTTGAAACAGGAAACAACAAAGCATGCAAGTTAAATCGTGCTTTGTATGGACTCCATCAGAGTGGGCGCGAATGGTTCTACCATCTTCATGCGTCTTTGCTGCGCCTGGGTTTCAAAGCCCTTACTGCTAGTAATTGTGCATATGTACGTGATAGATGTCTTCTGTTAGTGTATGTTGATGACATAGCTATTTTTCGCAGATAATCATGTAATTTTAGAAAAAGTAGTTACAGATTTACAGTCAATTTATGAACTCAAACGCCTTGGTCCAGTTAAGAAGCTTCTCGGTGTATCTTTTGAGGTTACAAAAGATACAATTGGTATTCATCAAAGACAATATATTGATGACTTGTTGCGGATGTTTCCTCAAGTGCCCAGGAAACATACATCACTCCCCATCATGTGTGATGGTGCTTCAGTGTCTCTACCATGTGGAAAGCTGTCACCAGAAATCCCATATCGAAGTGCAATTGGTGCACTTATGTTTTTGGCAAACAGAACTCGTCCGGACATAGCGTTTGCAACTGGTTTCCTTGCTCAATTTTGTGCAACCCCAAGCCCGGTGCATTGGGAGCAAGTGTGCCGTCTCATTAATTATGTCATTGACACTAATCATTTTGTTTTATCACTTTATTCTTCACAGCATTACAGTTCTCAGTATTTAGAACTTATTTCTCATTGTGATGCAAGTCATGGGACTTGCATACCTGATCGGAAGTCAGTATCTGGGTTTGTTGTACGTTTAGGTGCTGGTGTGATTGCATGGCGGTCACAAAAACAGAAGTGCGTCGCTCTGTCTTCAATGGAGGCAGAATTTGTAGCTCTATCAGAGCTAGTGCGTGAATTAGTGTGGCTGTTTGATTCAGCTTACAACGAGTGTTACTTCGTAGACATTTAAAAAAGACAGCATAATGTTTATTTTGACATCTTAACTGTTTTGACTGTTTACGTTAATCTTCTTGTTACTGAAGTTGTTTTTTTTTATGTGTAACATCAGATTTCTAAATCGATTACGTGTCAACTATAAAATGTTAGTGTAGACTGTAGACTTTATAGAGATTAATTGTACAAGCGATTAAGCTCTATAAAGTGTAGCCTACACCAGAGATTTTCTGTTGGATACCGTCTACGCAGTCTTGTACGCACTAAAATGAATAAATTGTTTGTGTAAACATTTCGTTACGTCACGTAATAAATAGCTTTTGACAGTTTTTGTTTTCTATATTGTTTAAGGTAAAACAGCCATTATTATTATTGATCATAAAATGAAAATTGAGGAAGTATTTTACTTACAAATCATCCAATTTCATCTCTACAGTACTATCTATGAAGAATAATCAGCATTTATGGTCAATTAGCGTCAATCGAATTGTCACTTATGATAGATCAGTCTACTGAAGAAAATTAATGATAAATTGTTCTGTTGGTAACGCAAACATAACGTAACTGCATAATTTTATATCAAAACAAAATTTATGCGTAGGAGAATGAATTGCTATGGCAAACTACTGTATGAGGAACGCCAGCAGCCGTCGGTCGTCACGGCAACCGTGTTCCGTTATTAATAGCAAATCAGTGCATGATCGGCCTTTACCGCTCTATTGATGTGATTATACCTCCAGATTGCGTGGCGCCGCTAATAGAATGGGGGAAAAAACTGATTTTACATAGGAAGAAGATCTT
>JAQGBL010000005.1:0-16361 GCA_034698385.1 Strongylosoma stigmatosum
TAGAGGACGTAAAAGCGCGCAGGACGTAAGCGCAGGACGTAAAAAAACGCAGGACGTAATAGCGCAAGACGTAAAAAGGGGGAGATGAAAAAGCACCGAAAGTTAATTAAGTATTTTTAAAAAGTCGTACGACGCGGTCGTAAAACAGTCATAAAATTAATGTTTTTTAATCCTATAGGTTATATTACCAGCATCAAGGTTGGAGATGTGCTAAAAATGGTGCAGATTATGTTCCAGGTGAAAGTCATAAAAACAACAGGTTTGCTGTTGCAACGCCCCCCCTTTGAAAGATGAATAAAAGGCAGAAGTTTGTTGGAAAAAATAACACAAGTATTTTTACAGAGTTAAGAAGTTGTAACTCCAAGAATGTATCGCAAGAATTATACCAATGCTGAGCGTAAGTAACTTTGAAATTTTTTTTTAAAAAAAAAGTGTTAAATATATTTAACTATAGAAGAAGAAGAAAATTGGGATGGATGTGACGGGGCACCGGATGGAACCACACCAGAGGCGGCCAAGGAGTTACGTAGGCGTGGGTACCAACCGATTGGAAAGAACCGTGGTTTCGGTGTGGAGGTGTATAATGGCCAGATTTACATCTGTCTTCGCGACTTTCACTACAATGAGGAGGTCGGCCTTTGGGTGCACAGCCGACGAGGAATAAACCTAACGTTTGATGAGTTTGTTAGAGCCTCACGTGTTTGGGACGAAATTAACGAGCGTGCAAAGTTGATGATGGAACAGCAACTGCAAATGCAAAAGATCCTTGAAATCCCCTTGAAGAAGAAGCTAAAGCGTACAGAAGCGAGTTACGGTCCAAAAGCATCCCCATATTATAACCCTGCGAAGCCTGAAAGACGAGGAGGAGGAGGAGGAGGTTATTATGCACCGCCGGTAGTATCGCCTATACCGTTAGTAGGTTATAATAGCGATAGCAACGGTAGTGGATCGGAAAACACTGCTCCGTAATAATACTGTAATTTGTCTTTTTCAATAATAATAATAATAATAATAATGTTTTGTAATTTGTCTTTTTTTAATAATTTTGTAAAATAATACATATTTGATGTTTTTTCTTTTTTTTTTTTTATGAAAAAAATAAAATATGTATGTCTCCCAAAAAAAAATGAGTTTCATTCGCTTTGTCGCAATAATGGTTTTATTTGAGTTGCAAGCGTACACCGAGTAAGAACTATGGCTGATATGGGGGATAACGAATTGGAAAGTTACGATATGCGTTTTAAACACCCGTTTACGTGTATAGTTTGCGGGATGACTGGTTGTGGTAAAACGTTTTTAATGAAAAACTTTTTATCACAAGTTAATGCTATGGTCGATGTGCCTCCAAAGCGGATAGTATGGTGTTATGCAAAGTGGCAGCCGATATATAATGAGATAAAGAGGGCTATACCAGAGTTGGAGTATGTGGAAGGGCTTCCCACCGAAATAACATTTGATTCAAAGATTCCTAATATGTTAATAATTGATGACTTGATGTCTTCAGCTAGTGGTAGTGATGATGTAGCTAATTTATTCACAAGAGGGTCGCATCATGATAACCTGAGCATAATGTATCTAGTTCAGAATCTATTTCCGGATGGGAAGGCATCGCGTACTATAAGTTTAAATTCGCACTACCTTATAATATTTAAAAACCCTCGTGATAGTATGCAGGTAACAACATTGCAGGCGCAGATGTATGGACGTAAATCAAAAAGACTTAGAGAGGCCTATGATATGGCTACGCAACAAGCCCATGGATATCTCTTGATTGATCTAAAGCAGGGGCAGGATGACAGAGTACGACTTAGAACGCGTATACTTCCTTCTGATGAGTATATGATTGTATACCCACCCAAATAAAAAGTATAATTGGGAAGGTTCCAAGCTCATTCTTACATAGTTAATGGTTGAGGATGGACCTGCGTTTGACACGTTCTCAAGCTTATTGTGTGGTAGGCGGCATAACATTAATCATCATACAGGTCTTGCAATCGTTAAAATTAATTGGGTTAGACAATAATTATAGTGAGTTTATACAAGCAAGTGCGTTTAATACAACAACAAATACAACATGGTGAGCAAAGCAGTTAGAAGTCATGCCTCTGTGTTAAAGCTGTTGGCTAAGGCAACACCGAAAAAGCGTGGCGAGTTGTTAAAGGCTTATGGGCATGAGCTTGTTAATGCCGTATGTGAATGCTGTCATAACGTGTTACAAGGCAATGTTCCAATGACGCCTGCGCAGAAACGCAAGTTAGCACAACATAAGCTCCGCCTACGGAAATTAGCTAGCAAAAAGACTGGACTCAGAACCAAACACCGCATAATTAAACAGCACGGCGGATTCTTAGGACCGTTACTTGGTGTTCTAGCACCTGCATTAGGTTGGATAACCGCAAAATACGCAACATAATATCATCACTATTATGGGAGTTGAGGAAAGAACAAGAAGCCGAACAAGTGATAACAAGGGGTGTACCTGTCAAGAACGGTTTAGAAAGTTTGCTTGTAGTGCGACAGCATTAGCGATCACTACATTGTGCTTCATTTACTCGCCACGAGTGGTATTAACAGTATCTTTACTTGCCCAAGCATTTGATATTTACCAGGAATTAAAACACTGGTATGGCGAAGCGGATGGCTATGATACCTGTAGAAGAGCTTCTGAAACACCATCAAAGAAAAACAAATGATGTCGGTAGTACTACATCTTACAACAACGCGACGCAGCCAATTATACAGCAGGTTGCTGTACAACCCAGCGTTATAATGCCTTTGGCAACACGCCTGATACTCGATCTACATAAAAGTATTGGAGATGTTTTACACGACCCTACAATGTCAGCTGAGGAGAAGCTGATAAAGTACAACGAGGCTATGTATCTATACAACAATTACATGGGTGAAGTAGGAACGTCATCATCATCATCATCAACAACAATAGCACCAGCAGAAACACCAAGGCGATTAGCTCAACCAGTAAAGCCGACACCTGGGAATACAGGAGATCGTCGTTTGCAATCATTGGAAGAGGGTTTAGGAGAAGACGTGGTATTCGCTGCTCCCGAGAGGGTGCAAAACAAAAAGAGGAGACTGATAACCAGTAACAATAAAAGAACGAGGGGGCATAGTACTTTACGCGTTAGTACACGTCGAATGAAAGGGGTTAATACAAATGTTAATAAAGATATGCTGTATTACGCTCTAAAAGGACGCTGGATACCTTATTGAAAATAAAAATGTTTTTTTAAAACTGAAAAAAAGTGTATGTGTGTGTGTTTACTTTAATTATTATTAATTTACGCATGTTTTATTTTTTAATTATTATTTTATTAAGCAAATAAAAAAGTTACATAGAACGCTGATCGGATAATAACAAAGATTGATCGATTACAATATCGCGATTTAAATGGTTCTCTAAATCAAGTTCTGCGATAACATCATTTTGGAGTAAATATTGCGGGTTAGTAAAATAAAGTTTAATAACATTCTTTAAACTGTAACCAAAGCATTTATGATAAAGATAAAATAAAGCGTGGGCGCCGCACGCTACCGAAGTACTAGCTTGTATGCATGTCTTGTTAAAATTGTAGTTTGAGCTCCAATCCATGATCCAATCTTTCCAGGCAGGGTGATAAAACTCTGGTGGTTGTCCGTATGAACAAAAAAACTCACAATGTCTTTTCTTGTTAAAGTGTAGTGCGACCCAATGATAACCAGGAGCATCCGCAGGGTCAGTGTTAACAATCATGCACGATGGATATTTAGGTTTCAGGGTGATTAATTGATCGGCAGCCATAACACCCATGAAACAATTGACCATTTGTCTTGAGGACATAACATGTTGCAAGATTTGGTGTGAATCCATGTTGTTGTTGTTGTTGTTGTTGTTCAAGGGATTTTGAGAACAGTTCCACTACCGTGTGTGGTGATGAGGTTTTGAAATTCCCCAAAAACAATGGCTGTAACGTTTTCAGGTAGTGTTTTGTCAAATGACAACTCCAGTCTAACCGTTGCGACCTTGTTGAGTTGGAACGATTCACCCTCGCAGAGATCAGGCGTAAGATTAAAAGCAAATAATGTGTAACCCTGTTTATAATTCTTCTTGGTTATAAGTGAGGCGGGTACAGCGTTTGGACCAGGATCAACGCATCTGTGTAGAGTTCGATAAGCCCTGATGTAGTTATTTGTATTAAAATCGGTTTTAATGGTGCGGAAAGGCATAGCCTGACCGTCTACGTAGCATGTGATATCTTTGAGATTGTAGTGATGAAAATAAAAAGGGTTATGTTTGTGGCTGCCGTTGAAAGCCTCAGAGCTCACTAAACCAAGAACGAGGTGTAGAGGCATTTGGCCGTCAAAAACATTTTCAGCTGTATGCGATGCACCCTTTGTAATGACAAAAGTATGGGTTTCTACGGAGCGATAGGCTAGTTTGAATGGTATCTGACTGGATACTTGATTAAGTGCCAGGGTCGTATTTGCAGATAGTATTACTTTTCGTACACTGAGTTCAGTTTCGAGGAAAACAATCTTGTAATTCTTTGAAGCATCAGCCCAGTTGAGGCAGAACTCGTTGGAATTACGGTGTAAACGAATTCGCAATTGTAAAAAGTTTGGTAGATAACGACCGGAATTCACAATATCCAAATGTAACCCGCCAGAAAGCGTGAATGGTTTGGAGCCATCAATCCAATCCGCTGCTCTCTGTTTACCGCCATCATTAACATCAACGGCAAACTTATCACCGGTATCCATGGTAAACATTTGACATGCTAGTATTGTATTGGCATAGTCGTCGGTGGCGTTAAGTATATTCATCACGTAGGCTTTATAGGGATATGTTACACACCCTTTTACAATACTTGTTGTATTGAATGCCACACCAACATGCGAAAACAGCGATTGTAAAAGCAAGTTTGTTGGATATACTTTATCCGTGGCGTCGAGGTCCTTTCCATCGGCTCTTTTAATACATAATTTGAGAGTGAACTCTGTTTTTGCAATATCGATGTACTCCTCGGCTGTTCCAGGGATGGTGAACTCAATATCGCCATCACCGCTATCTGTAATGGCCGAATTTGGGTAATAATTAACCCAATAGCCATGTTTAACCTGGCTTTGAATATGAGGCACTTCAAAAAGGTCCAACTCGGATTTTGTAGCCGTTTGGACAGGTAGATCGTCGAGCGAAGTAATATGGGCAGCACGTCCTCTTGAAGGCATGATTAATTAATTAATTAATTAAAAATGTCTCTTTTACAGCGTAGTATTTTTCTGCGTAGAGTTGTTATGTTTGTTATTTTCTTTGTTGTCGGCTTCTTCTTCCTCTTTCTCTTAATTGTTTTTTTCCTTTTCTTGTTTGCTTGTTTGGTTTTGCTAGTCGCGCGACGTTTCTTTGCTGGCTTTCTTCCGCCTCCTATTAACGTCTCTCGGGGGTATTTTCGTTTGTAGTACAGTTGATGATGTCCTCCTACAAGTTGATTATTAGCATGGGCAAGATCTCGTCCAGTATGAGCAAAATGTTCTGCAGCACTCTCTTTTATATTCCTTCCGCTAAGCGCTTCGCTAGCAACAGTAACACCGGTTTTTAAGAGTTCTTTTCCTACAGTTGATAACCCTTTCGTGATTAGAGGCTTGGCTGAACGGAAAAGTGATGTAAAAAAGCTCCCCCATCCATATCCACGTTGAAAACGAGGACCCGAAAACACTGAGATATCACCACCACCACCCCCAGCCTGTTGGGTGTAATAAATGAGGTAATCGTTATAAGACATCTTCACAGCTCCAACTTGCAATAACAACTGGTTCGATTAAGTAGTACGACCTCAGTTTTTATAGAAACTGAGGAGATTTACGTCGAAACGCTAAGCGTATTATTGTTCTGCCACTTTCAAACTCCATGCGTTTACCGTAATCAGTGCGAATATCTACGGCTATGGTTGATATTGTGTTGAGTTTAATGTCCATAAAGTCAGGTTTCTCATAAAACCGGTGTATTGAATGTCTACCTCCGTTGAGATCGGCCATAGGGACTATGCCTAGTAGATTAGCGTGAGTGTCACCTACAGGTTGTTTTGAGATAATATCAGTGTAAATCATCAGGGCACCTGTGTCGCCAAGAACGGATGGGGCTGTGGGGTTGGTACAGGCTATGTATTTCGCAACACCCCCGTTAGCATTGCAAGTTACATGCGAGCCTGGAACGCCCAGCATCCCTGGTAAACCGCTGCCAGGAGTAAATTCAACCACGGCACCGTATGGGTCGCCAAAAGATGGATGTACTACGCGTTGTCTATGGCTGTCGTAGGTAAAAAATGGTGTCTTTATATCATCTCTAGCCAAAGCTGCAGTGGTTTCTTTCAATTCATAGTTGATGGCGTCTATTAGTGATTGGATAGTCTCATATTTGCCAAGTGGTACACTGAGTGTAAAGTTTGGTTCAATACGCCCATTGTTACTCACTACTATCATATCATCCCTACAGCTATTTCCGGTGGTTATAGTACCGCTGCTAATGGTCGTGCACGTTTTTAGTTGATCAGCGTACATGTAACGAGGTGTAGGATAAAACTTGACCATCGCATCTTCCAGTGTAACATTTCGCCAGCTGGATGGTAAAATCACTTCTTTAAGTCCGACCTGCCACTCCCCGTCTAACTGTATAGCTGGTTGTAAAGTGGTCTTGTAGAACGACGGTGTATTTTGAGGGAAATTGATCATTGAAGCGTTTGATGGGAGTGTCCATATGAAATAGTCACTATCTGTACCGTATTCCGACATGATGTTGTTGTTGTTGTTAACACATTAACGACTTAAATTGTTTTGATGTCAGAGACAGGAATCCAACTATTCATACTGTCAGGATACCCTCTCCATTTTACAAGAGCCATCTTTTTTTTATTTCTTGTCCGTCTACGAATCACCTTTTCGATTACATAGTCCGCATCCTTTTCAACAGCAACTTTTTGCAATTGCTGTTCGTAATATGGTCCTTTGATAATATCTCCAGCGCAGTCCTTTACTATGTAAACAGGTGGATGTCGCGCGACAGTTTTGGCGACAGTGAATATTTCTTCTGTCCAGTTACTGGTGTATCCTTTTTCAAACACGCTTTTAATCTTTGCTAGTCGCACGTGATCACCAATTTTAAATTTAAATTTAGGTGGTTTTGAGGGCACTATATGATCTCTGTAAACCTTTTTGAAGATGATTCCCTCATTGCTGGGATTTACCTCTGCAGGTGCCATTTGTATGGTACGATGGAAGCGATTGTTATAACAATTAAGATGTTTATCGAGAATATCTATATATCTCCACGAGTTTCTGGCAGTAAATGATTTCCACATGAGTTCTTTTAAAGATCGATTGAATCGCTCGACAACGGCAGCCTTTGTATCATTAATCATTGTAAAATAGTTTATGTCATATTTTTTAAACACTGCTGCCACCTCAACATTATCAAACTCTTTCCCTTGATCGGTATTAAACTTGAGAGGATGGCGGCCCGTGCTTTCAAATAATTTCCGCAATGCTGCCGCAACCTCCCCGCCTGTTTTAGTTTTTAAAGGCACGGCCCAACCATATTTGGAAAAGATATCAATTACTGTTAAAATATATTTGTGCCCATCATTATGCACTGCCTTATCTTTCATATCTACAAGATCAGCTTCCCATTGCTCGTCAATAGCCATAACCATATACCGCCCTCGTTTGAAACGATGTCTTACAGGCTTATGCATGGTGTAAGGATTTTGGTACTCTAACCAATCTTTCACATCAGACGGCAAGTGATTTACCAATTTTCCAGCGGTAGATGTTAAATTTTCACGCGCTGTCGCTCCCGCAGGAGCGACCTCCCCCGCGACCCCCCGCGCCGTCGCTCCTGCGGGAGCGACCTCCCCCGCGAACCCCTCTTCCGCGCGCTTGCCCGCCGCCGCCGCCGCCGCAGCAGTGGTTGTAGAAGTATCCGCCCGTGATGTTGCAATTGAAGCCTTCCTTACCTGCATAGCCACATTGTAAGCCTTTAAAAGTCTACTAACACTACCATATGCTGTTGGTTGATTTGGATCATAAAATAAGTCTGAGAGAATGGTGTTACTGCGATCAGTAGCATCGGCAGCAGCAGTGGTAGACATTGTTTATAAAAAAAGCGCAAAATATTGTGATAAGTTATGTTTAACAACATGACATTTTATAGTTAGAATTTACCTCTAAAAATAAAACAAATAAACAAAAGTAAATTAAAATAAAATAATATTTATTTTTTAAATCACAAAAACAAAATCAACAACAAATAAAAAACAAAATATACATTTCTACATACATTCATACATACATACATACATACACTTACATGCAAAAGTTTATTAATAATAATATTATTATTATTATTATTATTATTATGATATATAACCGTACGGATATGCTGCGAAATCATCACCCACAAACCCCTTATCAAACACTACACGGTATCACTTATCTGTAGTAATTGATTTCAATGTACAGTTAAACTTATTTTTTAAGATGAGATTACTTTGAACACGTAATTCCTGTTGATTTTCTACCGGTGCGCAGACCATACTTTTAATACTTTCGTAATTAATCGTTTGTTGTGTGGTGTAGTTTAAGGTTATACCTTTTACCTTAAACTCACTCTTACCATTTGACATCATATACCCGTAATTTTTTGGCCCCCCACTGACAAACTCAGTTATATGTACATCCGAACCGTATTTCGCCGCAACCTCATCTGTAAGCATGCCTAGATTTTCCCCCAACATATCTTGTAATGGATGGGTGTTTGCAGGACTCTTAAAAATAACACTATCTGTATCCATGTATAGTACATCCTTTCCCAAACGATGTAACAATGTGTAGAGTCTGATTCGCGCACAAGCTGTTGTAAATGCAGCGATTACAAGGCTTGTTTTACCTGTTGGTTGCGGTATCTGTGCTGTGTCTTTGTATGTTATCAACATTAATCTATCGTTTAACAAACGAGCATCGGTTACTTCGAGATGATCGCTTGTGAGAATTCTCATCAATTCAACGTGAGTACTGATATACACCGTTTTTGTTAACACATCGTTTTGAGCTAACTTTCCTCAAAGACTATTCAGCATAAATTTAGCTATTGACCGTCTACCCGGGTTCGTGGCAATATTCTTTTCATCTAAACTTATATTCTCACGCTTTAGATAATCATCAATATATCTCCGTCTATCTTCAGCTGTTTTTATTCGCATTGGCCAACCCGACGCTTCTTGCTTTATTTTGAGTAAAGCATTAACATATCCACTAAACAAACTATCCCTACCCGATGTGGGGTCATACTCAATTTTATCAGGATAGTCCCAGACCTCATGTATACGCGTGACTTTATAACCATGTTTAACAGCTAGATCTAACTCTACAGTTGTCCACGTACCTGACAAACTACGGCGCTCAGGCGAATGAGTACAACCGGATCCCGCATGCGTATCAGCACAAGCACGACATAACGGAAATAGTAGTTTTCCCTTAACCCTATACGGTAAAATCGGGTGGTATAAGTTTTGCGGTGGTAGTACTACACATTGAACCACACCAAAATATCTACCTATAGTGTACTCACCAGCAGGGTTTAAAAGGGTGTTTGGGTGACCTTTAGGCATCATATCATATTTATTAACGGTGGGATATAGACTGACATAATCACAATACCTGATAACTTGGTTGTCTCCAGTCTTACAATACAGCTGGGTTGGCGCTGTGCGACCCCCAAAAAAGGCATCTTTAGGATTTAACGGTTTTAGAACCTCAAAGTCGCTGCAAAACTGTTTCAGTTCAGGATTGGCAGCAATCATCCTCTTAAACTCGCATTCCCACATAACACGTATGTTATACTGTTTTGCTTTAACCTCGGGATTGTTTACTATTTTATCATAGCGTTTCACTGTAGCATCATATAACTCACCCATGGTTCGATTTAACACAGTGTTGTAAGTTGCAGGGTCGTAACATGTGGGACACCCATGAAATAGACAGCCGTTGAACTCGTATATCGTGCGAGTCTTTTCGCAAAAACCATCCACTTTAAACTGACCAATTGCTTTTTCCCCTCCAAATGAACGCGCATGTCTAATGGGTGAACCTATCTGCAAGGCTTCCCACTCCAAGTATTGTATAGAGATACTGCTAAATTTTTCCTTACCCCTGTAACCACCCGCTGGCACTATACCTATGGAGTTAGCAGGCATGAATTTAGCCCTATACACCTGTAAACAGTACGATGGTAGAGTGATGCTTTCAGCGAAAGGGTCCATACCAAATAAACTCTCACCCTCCGCTTTAAATGCCATACAGGCCTCTCGCAATATCTGGACGTCTGACCTACAGTAAGCTTCCAACTCCTCCTGTAGATTGTACACTGTTAAAGTTTTAGCCGCTTCTGCATACCACTCGCATAACTCCTTTCTAGCCCCTGGTTTTTTTAAATCAGGCTCGTAATATTTTAAATCAGGTAGTCGCCCTACATAGTCTTGATTCTCAGGCGTGTTAAAGAGGTGAGGAAAATAACCTTTTTTTAGTTCCTGCAAGTTAAACGAGGCCGGAAGATTACTTAGCGCGACCGGTAAAAAATTAAATGAATCTATAAAACGAATCCCGCAGCATTCCATATTCATAATCTTGTTACCTGACCATATAACTGAAGGGTACGCATTCTCCTTATAAATCCACTCGAGTATTAAGTGGCTGTCGTAGCCCTTTGCATAGTGCGCTACAAATATATATCTATGAGATTTATCTAGCGCTAGGGTTTTAAAGACCCACATGCAAAAGGCATTCCTAGGACATCCTTCCTCCCCCAACCCTGTACGCTTAAAAACTCTTTCCTCACCACTATCGGATTGAGCAACAACCAGGTTAGGTTTATGTAAACCATCAGACATGCGCATGGTTTCAAAATCGTAGAACCAATATTTAACAGGTTTATCTTTTCCACTACCACGCTTGCTGTTTGGCTTTTTTAAACCGTTTTGTATGTAGCAATTATGCTCGCCAATCTTAAATTTTTTCTGGCAAAACCTACACTTGTACATATAACAACGATGTTTGGGTTCTAAAATACTGCTACATACTTCACAACCCTTTGTCGTACTACATGTACCATTAGCAATATGCCCTTGCAAACACCCAGAACCATAAAAGTAACGAAAACACTTATAGCACCGCTCATTCGGTAAACCCACTTTACAAAGCATGTCAGGACATGAAATTCTATAACAAGATGGACATTTACGTACACATCTGTGGTTCCTCGACACCCCCTTATCACAAATTGTGCAATATCTTTCAGTTCCGTAAAATGCTTTTAGCGAAGTGATCGGTGTATAGTGTTCTTTACTATACAGTAAATATATTTCGCGCTAGGTACCATCACCACCCTTATAGATTATATTAAAATGAGCTTCAGCGCTAATAATTACAATCGATATTTCTTTAGGATTTAACACTGCCTGGAACTTAAAAATCTCTTCAACACCACATAGGTGTAAAGGAGACACACCAGCCGCAACACATAACTGCATAGCTAACTGTGTCTGAACAGTACTATTGGAATGCCTTACATTATTATAACTATCAACATTATGATGTCTATCCAATCGTGCACAGGCGACAACGATAGCACGGGCTAAACACATTTTATCTATTGTACTAACAATAGTAATAGCACAGTCTTTACTTTTTAACCATAGATGTAGATCCATTATAGATCTACGACGACAACCCGACCCTAGATGTCCACCTTGACCAATTGCTCGAGCAACCAGTACACACATATTGAACCCTTGCTGATCGAGTCTCAACTCATGATTGGATTGGATGTAACGATCAATAAAATCCATAACTACTTTTCCATCAATGTTCGCGTGAGACATGAATGGTATACTCACAGGCTTCCATAGCGTTGCACTCTCTAGTATTACACGGATCCGATCTGTTGGTAGTGGGTTTTCAATACTTGTGGTGTCCTCCATTAGAGCGTTGAAGATCTCCAGCAAGCGTCCATTAATCAACTCATCCACAGACAGCGTTTCAATGTTTCGGAATGTAATGTCGTACGACATTTCATAAACAGCTAGCCGCTTACTATGTCGATTAGTTGTGTTTACCAGAGTGTAATATTCTCTAGGATTAAACACAACAGCATTTCCTCCATACTGTTCCGCCCAGCGCTACATAAAGTATAGACAAAAATACAAAAAAAAAAACTTTTTTTTATGTTATTATAAAGAAACACTTACGTCCTTATGTAAAGGTTTTATTATTATTATTTTGTTACGTTTGTAATAGTCTATTAATTAAGTTTATTACAATAACAAGCGATTATCAAACAACCACATATATGTAATTTTTTTATTTAGACTGTATTATAACAAAATTCACAAACAAACAAACAAACAAACATTTATGCTATAACCGCTAAATATTCGGTAGATGAAAGTACCTCTATAATATCGTTTTCAATTTCATTACTGAGCTCACGATCATACACATCCATTTGCTGCTCTTCGTCCTCTGCTGGCATATCTTCATCAACAGCATCATCATCAACATTGACATCAATGTCATACATTTCAGTATGACAGAGACAGATACACCCGGTTCGCAAATCTTCTGCAATGAGATCTTCATTGACATCCGAATGTTCCATTTTTTCCAATTCACCCCTCTCATACCATCTGACTCGTTTGAATTTACATTCGCAACAACAACGAAAACGCAATAACTGGAATTTATAATAATTATTATTATTATTATTAATATTAACACTATGTTTTTGTAATGTTTACTTACATCATCACACTCTCCTTCTTCACGAATCGGTAAATGTTTCAATGAGAAATACAATGCCTCGCCATCGTAGCCTCTATCGATCCATTGCCTATCCTCATAAACAATCTCATCATAATTCCAAATAAATTCCAACGGCTCGTATATGAGGAATTTTTCTGTTCTTATGAATCGCACAGTTTTCGGTGGCCTCTGGTTAACATGCCCTAACAAGTTTAACGGCACATTTTCCAGTTTAATTTTTTTTGCCTTATTCTGTAAAGGTAAATAATTAAACAACTTTATTTTTTTTTTTTTAAAAAAAAAATAAAATAATGTCACACTTACCACAGGTGCTTTCGTTTGATTACATTCATCTGATTCGGGCACAACATACTGTAAAATAATACAAGAATTATTTTTTAAAATAAAGAAAGAAATGTTTGGTTTTTTACTTACATCGGGTAATAGGCCTTTTCTTGCCAATGCCTCGAAATCCTCATCGTACTGGTCTAAGACCATATCGAAGTTACGCTTGTTAGCGGTACTCATTTTCTTTCAATAAAAACTAACAGCTAAAATATAAATATATAACACTATTCACGAGCACTGTGTCCAGTACAACAATTTTTGCTAAACTGATTCTTCATATAGACTTTACCATAGATTATATATCGCTTTTTTACACGTATATATTTTACACACACATATATATATATATATTTTTATTGTTGCACGTGCAAATGAGTCCTTATATATATATATATACCTGTAGGTTTTTACTGCATAACTATTTTTAAAATCTTTAATCCGTAAATTTCACACTTTTACAGCTGTAAAACGCCCTTAACAATAATAATAATAATAATAATAATATTAAGCATAATCACCATATAACCCGACTTGTTTTAATCCTATGTTTTTAAAATAAACTTTATTTAATAATAACATTCTACCTATGTGTGAGCTACAAATTTTAAATACAAAAAAAAATTGTTTTTACAAAATAAGTTTTTTAATTATAAACTCTTTTACGTATATTAACTAATTTTAAACTTATGTGTTTTATTTTACAATAACATTTTTTGACCTAATTACCACTTTAACCTTACACAGACTCTTTTTGTCTATGTGACAGTATTTAGTCTTTCAGCAGGGTCTCTTTTAACTCCCCCCTATACATTGCGTCGCTTCTTAATTCTCGTGAATTTTAGTTCTGCTCGTCAGCTGTATATGTGTGGTACCTCTTTTTTGTGTCAACGAATTTTGTGTCTACAAATTTTACGTGTTTGTGTGTGCTTTTCTTATTATTTGGTTCATTTAATACTTTTTTTTGGTTAATTTCACGGTTCCAGTTTTATTTACAGCATCATTTCATTTACATTTCGTATTATTTTATCATCAACGTTAAAGGTGAGTTTGCTACTGTTTGTTATTTTATATTCAATGTTTAATAAAACAGAATTGTGAATAACGTAACGGTTATCGCAATCCTTTTTTATATTAATTTCTTATTTTTATAATTTGTTTTTTTATAATTTTGTTTTTTAGAATGTCAAATCTACCACCTCGCAAGCGTTATACTTCTGCTTTAAACCAGGCTAATGATGATGATGAGGCGATGGGTAAATTGTTTATTACTTTTGCTATTACTATTTTTATTATTATTATTATTATTTTATTGTATACAGCTGGTCCTTCAAGTCAAAGCGAGAATTTAAACGTTTCACTTGCAGGGGCAAGTGGAGAGGGCCAAATGACGGGTGTAGGTGAATTGGAGGTTCAACCTCATAATATCGATGATGGTACGTTTTTTAAATATTATAATTATTATTTTTATTTTTTTGTTGAGTTTTTTTATATTTCATAGGTTATTATCAATACACATTTAGCGATGTGTCTGAGGACGAAATGGCTGTTAGTGAAGGTAAGTTTTTATTTTTTTTGTATTTTTTTTTTTTAGTTATTAATGTGTTTTTTGTATTTTACAGGTGGAGATGATATGGAACAGGATGATCCGCTTTCTCTTGTCGTTCCTCACAGTGGTAGGTCTTTTTTAATGTTTTTTTATTTTGTATTAATTCTTTTTATATTATTTACAGACGAAGAAGAAGAAGAAGAAGCGGAGCAGGAGGAACCGCTTTCTCTTGTTGTTGTTCCTCATAACGGTAAGTGTTTTCCCAATGTTTTTTGTTTATTTTCTATTAATTCTTTTTTATACTATTTATTAGTTGTTGATGCTGCTGCTGGTGCTGTTGCTGAGGCTGTTGCTGAGGCTGATGCCGAGGCTGATATTATACGTAAGTGGTTTTATTAAGTGCTTTTTATTTATTTTATTTATTTTTTATATTTTTAGCTGATGTTGGAGTACCTGCTATGGGTGTTAGAGTACCTGTTGTGGTACTCCAACGTTTACCTGGTGTACAGGCTCTTGGGCTGCGGCGAAGTCCGCGAATTGCGGCTCGCAATGTTCAACCAGCTATTGTTCAGCCAGCAGTTGTTCACCCTGCTGTACGCCGCCAGAACCATCGCCAGAACCATCGCCAGCAACAACAGCAACAACAACAACAACAACAACAACCTGCTGCTGCTGAGGAAGCTCCCCCAGCTCGTCCTCAACGTCGCATTAAGGTCCTGTATCCACTGCGACGACTTCCAGTGAGTCGCGTGGAAATGCGTCGCGATTTAAAGGAACACGTCGATGGTGAGTATTTTGTATATCCAGGTCTTTTCTTATATTTTTAATTTAATGACATTTTTTTTTACAGAACACACCCTAGCATTCTTTCAGCCCTTGCTAGATCGTTATGTCCCCGATTATGCTGGTGTGTATTTTGTTTATGTTTTTTAATAATTATTTTTTATTAATTTTTATAATGTGATAGAATCCAACATCGTCTATACGCACAGAGATGTGTTTATAGGCGATCGTCGGATTACAGGCGCTACACCCGAAGAGGGCAATGTTTTAATGACACTTGTCCTATTACGCAGCTTTAGTAGTGACAATCCGGTCTCTACTGCGAATCGGGCAACTTTTAAGCGGCTTCTTGGCGGTATGTATTGTTGTTATTTATTGTATGTATTTTTTATTAATTTCTTTTATTTCAACAGGTGTGAATAAATACTTTTTAATGGATACAATGCAAAAGTATTTCATCAAACTAAGAAATGATCGCATTTCCATCGCCGGAAGACGAGCAAGGGCTCGGGGGGAAGCCAGGCGAGCGGCTGAGGAGGCAATGGCGGTAGTTTTGGACGAGTACGAGGCTCGTTTTCTACCCCCTGACTAAGACTAATATATAAAGGTTTGGCATCCGTACACTTACTCGATGGGAGGTGTTGTGCGCCCGCTTGTATTGGCCGCTATGTGACGCTGATGTAGAGCTTCGGCTGGCTATTTACTAGTGTTTAGCAAACTACTGTCCCGTGGGCCGCATTTGGTTTTTTGAACTGTTTAAATTCGGCCTGCCAAAAGCAAGCCATGTACGTTATTAAATTGTATTTTATGTTTTTCGATTGACAAAAATTAATATTAATAC
>JAQGBL010000006.1:0-16194 GCA_034698385.1 Strongylosoma stigmatosum
AAAATCTTTAGTATCTCATTGAAATGCTGAATTTAATGCAGGAATTTTCAGAAAAAGCGGTTTTTAATAATAATCAGCAACTTCACGCTAGGAGATATTGCGATGCAGAGCCAACTAACACATTTTATAAAATTAAAACAAAGTTCTTAAAAATTCGGTAAAACGGCAACTAAATAGCTTAAAACACGCCATTTAATGGTTTTATTTTAAATCTGAAATATCGCCAGGTTTACGTGAATAAAGCATTGCAAGCGTTTTTGAAAATTTCATTACACGCGCTGCAATAATTATTTATTAATTGATAACTTCGTTAATATTTACTAATTTATACTGCTTTATTATTTAGTAACTGACCATTTCAACTGAAATTAAATGACATCTAAACATTGTTATAACAAAAATAAAATATTAAACAACAATGTAGCTTATATTATACCTTCTGAGAAGTAACAGAACAACTTGGCCATCTCCCTGATTTAATTTTTAAAATTTAAGTGGTAACGATTGAATATCAAATGCCGTGATTTAAGCGATCTAGTAGTAGTGTCACTAATTTTTTTAATAATTTGTTTTCTTTTATAATACTTTTTTGAAATAGATCAGTCGATTCTGCTCTTCACTGTACTTTCAGCCATTTAATAATAAAAATAAAACCGTTCGATTGAATCATAATGTTAATAGCACACTGTTTAAATACTGAACAGTTTTAAAAAAGTTTAAAAAATATCTAGTGTATCAAAATTCGCGTTGTTTGAGGGACAGCTGTAGTTTTGCATTGAAATTCATCTGTTATTGTCTTGCACTGTTTTTCTTTGGAATTTTTGCTGTATTTTGAACTGAAATGACCTTCACTCTGTTCTTGCCCTTTTGCAATGAAAACAAAAGACATTTGCTTAAAATATCAAGTGTATTTCTAAAAGATTTACTGTATATTGACTTTTTTCTGTTTCCATTGACATATGCAGCTACAGTATGTACACAGTACAGTATGGCTTTTTTATTAGATTACTGTAAAACGTACTGTATACAAGTTTGTATGTCATTCGCGTTTGAAATCGTCTGTTGTGCCCTTAACTGTGACATTTTTAGTTTGAAATAAATCTGGCAAAATTGGCCAATCTCTTAATTGCACAGAAGGTTGTTACCTCTGAATCCTGCTTTGCTGCGACTTCCTGTAATTACGAGGTTTAATTCGATTTCCGCAGTCACTCAAAATATATTTAATTTTTAGTGAATCATTTTGCGGATTATAGTTTACGTACAGTAGTGTCCTTCTCAGTGGCGGATCTTGCCATCTTGGCCACTTGAGTCAAGTTGAGTGGCCGTAATAAACATAGATAAACTTTCTCTGCTTCAGCGTAACTAAACACCTCACACCCTTGATTATATTTGTACTATTTTTAGTGTACTAATGTTTATCAAATTTTAGCACAAAATACTATAAATACGTGGCTACATTTTGTTAAAGTTTTATTGGCTTCCGCTAAAAATTAAAGAAATTATAGCCAAGTAAAATGAAAAATAGTTAGCTGCGCCACACAAAATGTTTGAAAACGACCGAATTCACGCAGAAATTCAGTGCGTTTGTTGTAATGTAGGCTACTTATGTTTACCAAATATTAGCCTAAAAAACTATAGTATGTGGCAACATTTTTTTCAAGTTTTACGAGTATTTGCTGATGTTAAAAATATAAAAAATTATATCGAAGTAAAACAAGGAATCGTTTGCAGCGCCACACAAAATGATTGAAAACGACAGAATTCACGCTGGAATTAGCGCGTTTTAATTTATCAAATTTTAGTATAAAAAATTATAAGTGTGTGGCAACATTTTGTTTAATTTTCATTGACTTCCGTTAAAAATTGAAGAAGTTATAGCGAAGTAAAATGGGGAATAGTTAGCTGAGCCACCCTCTACATTTATAAATGTCGTTAAAATATCCAATCTGACAAACAAGAATTAAAATTTATTTTACTGTAAAACTTTTTATGCTTGAACTACACCATAGCATTTCAGGGTTTACGCGTATTAATGTTTACAAACCGATTTTTTTCTCAAAATGATTTCAATTTAAGCAGTTTACAGTGTTTGAAATTTACGACTAAGATTTGCATTGAATAAAATCTTCTTGATGAGCCTAATTCCTTCCAGACGATTTAGCTGACGATTTATGCCGCTTCTTACGTTACGGTAATAATCATCTATTTAGCAAACTAAGACATCCTAATTCGCTAAATTCAAATTTAGATCGTTTGAGTTGAGCTTTGAAAATAACAGTTTAAATTACGCAAAAAGGGATATTGGGATGTGTGGAGAAAAGAGTTAACCTGAGAAACGGCGCTTATCGTCTGCTAAATGATGAAAACAAATTCACTGCATTCACAGATAATTAAATTCAAAATAGAAATTTACTTCTGAGTACATTTGACATTTAAATCCAGAAAGAAAAAAAGTTGCTTTGTATGAAATAAATTCTGGTTAATTAGATTACCCAATCAATTTTCGTATGTTTAAAGTTTGTTTTTATGTTAATTCATTACCGGAGTATTTTTCATATATGAAATTAGTTCTTATAATAATATTAATTTTTGTTTTCACGGGCAATCAAGGCCCGATGGTGCTGTAAATCGGCCATCTAGCATTATAATTGCATTAAAATCTTATATACCAAAATACGATGGCAATGTTTCTCAATATTTTCTCGTAATTCTTAGTTTTTTTTTAGATTTTAAAAATGTTTCCTTAGGTTTTGCACAAATTGTTTTTATGTTTTGAGCGTGCTTCTTAACGTTTCTTAATGTTTTTATCATGTTTTCTAATGTTTTTTAATGTTTATAATATTTTTCTATATTTTGATCTTTTTTTAATTTTTTTCTGTTTTTTGATCGATTTTTTAATGTTCTAATCACGTTTTTTAATGTTTTGGTCATTGTAACAGGTTGTGGTTTTTGTAGTAATAAATGAAATGTTAATAACGTTGGTATACTACTCTGTTGGTTGGTTTTACAAATATTTGTTTCGCTGGGTCCGTGACGTCTCAGGTTCGTTAGCTTACTTGTGATGAAAGGCGAAATCTTCAGATGTCCCACGCTGTAGTCTTCGCTAATATTTTGAACATTAACTGGGAACGATATCACGCGATAGATTCCGTTTAAGTTAAAATATATTTATTGTAGATGTACAGTTGAGATAATACAGTTTAAGGAATATACAAAATAACTATTTACAATTAGAAATGTCTCCTAACACGTGGCATGGACCAAATGGTTGTAGAAGGACATTTACTATCTTACTAGTGAAAACTAATAATGAATGAATCGAATTGAATTGACTTGTGTCGAATTCTTGACTTGACTGACTGACTGCTGGCCTTAGCTCTTGGTGGTTAATTTATACCTCCAAGAACAATGGGCGAAGTGTAGTTGTCTATTCTTTTGTTTTGGCGGGAATTGGGGATGTCCCAGGATGTAGGTCAAACTCACAATAAAGGGGATTCCTGGCTGGGACCTTCATAACAAAGGACCAGGAACTATTATAACAATGACTGGACACTTTCTAGGTCACCGATATTAATCTCATGTTAATCCCTTTTGTCTGTAGGGTCTACTATTCCTAGTAACCGCCACAGACTGGGAAAGTGAGATGTGATGACCTATACTTAGTCACCCATTGTTTAACCTTTAGTGTAGTGAGTGGTCTATCTGGTTTTTACCCGCGACCCCTTTAACCACTTCCAAGAACAGACAACTTACCTCTCCATTTGGCTGGCCATGTATGTTTCTAAGTTTTAGTTTTAAGTGAAGTTAATTTAATATTAATTGACCCAGCCTCACACCCCGGGGTCAAGCCACGAAGTGAGGGCTGAGAAAATTGAGAGAAGGGACAGTTAATGTAATTAAATTATTTCATAAGGGCGGTTTAGTAGTAAAGCCAGTTGGGTCAAATGCCACGTTTACAAATATACTAATTGCTAATAATAATTTTTGTTGATAATTATTACCTTACTATTTAATTTACATGTTAATCACAGGATCTCTTACTAAAACGCTAAACACTTGAAAACAAATTAAACAAACAAAATTAAATAAACTTTTTTGAAAACATACATTTGAACTTTGAAAATTCGAGGAAAATAAAATGATTGCACTTGAACATTTTAAACACAATAAACATTTTAGAAATCAAAACATGCACTTTTGGCAAAAGACATAAAAATTAAAATATTGAAATTTGTTATTGTTCGAGCTTTTTACTATTCCTCTTCGTCCTCCGAAGATATACGAGGAGGGCCCCGTCGGCGTTGGCTGGTTGGCCTCAGCCGGATGCTGTCCCTGTCCTTCTCTTCTTGGGTTACCAAGTCCTCCACTTGTTGGTAAGTGGGAAACTGGTAACCGGGAGGAGCCACAAAGATGCCCGTGGTGGTGCTCTCCTGCATTCGGCGCCACAAGTCCTTGAAGGCGCGCTGATATGCAAGAGCCATGGCCTCTGTGAATCGGTGCCGGACCTTCTCGTTGAACCGGAAGTGTCTGTTCACGCGATTATGCTGTTTACGTTGTAGCTCCAGCTTCTGCGCTGGAGTTAAACGTTTGCCGACTAGATGTTTGGGCAGTGGCACTGCCTGACCTCCTGGCGTCGGCCTCAGTGGGAACTTAGGCTTGTCAGGGACCCCTTCGCTGGGTCGCAGGACCGCAGCTTGGGGCACACCTGGCACTGGTGCAGCCTCTTCGAAAGTTCCTTGGTAACAAATTCCAGTCGGGCCTCTAATCATGTACTCCGGGTTTTCGTACCGGAGTTGATTGAAGAAATCCGCTGGAATTTCGAACATATTGTCCACCGGCATGACGTCATCTGTCAACATCCGGTGGTCATCTTCTGCGCCTTCCCAGATGGGCGCTGGCTCTCGTTTGAGCGCGACCATCTTGGTGGGAACCGGAAGATCGTCGGGGTTGATCGCAGAAGGGTATTCCACGCTCACATCCGCTACGGAGCTGCGTGTGGAATATCTGGACTTGGCTGGCGATGTCCCTTGTTGTTGTTGTTGGCCCCTCTTCCGCTTTTTGGGTGTAGAGGTGGCTGGCATATGTGGCGGCGAGTCGGTGACTTCCGGTGGGGCTGAAGGACCACTAGTACACGTCATAGATGCTATGATGATGTCCTCAGCTTCACGCGAAGTACCTGGCTCGTCTAAGTTCAATCGGCGTTGATATCGCGGCTCAACAATAGACACTTCCGGTTCGAAGATTCGTTGGCGTTTGCTGCCCGTTGATTCTTCGCTGGAATCGAGGTCGTATTGTTCGGGATATCTTGGCTCCGATGACACTTCACTAGCACTGTCATAGTCACTCTTCAATGCTTGCAGAGCTGCAGAAGGCGGGTTGACAGCGACGTTTTGGCGCTTCTTGATCGCTTTTGGTTTAGTGATCTTTTTTCTGTAATCCTCCAGGATTACAGAAGGCGCGCGTTTCTCTTTGAGGATATTCTGGCCCACCAGGATATCCTCAATGTTCTGTTTGGTCAACTTGGCGATGATTACCGGAACTTCCGGTTCCGGTTCGTCGTTGACTTCGGACGTTTGAGCTAGCACTGCTTCAATGGCAGCGCTAACAGAGTCCACTAGTTGGGCTGGCTGAGCCAACTCGGCTTTTAACCCGGGTTGCTCAACGCTGGTCCTGTTGGTTTTAGCCAGCATTTGGGCCAGGAGTTGATTGGTCAAGCGTTGGCCATCGATGATTTCCTGGGCCCAATCTGGCGTTGTTTTAACTCGCTTGGCACTCATGTTTTCTAAGAAAGTTTTGTTAATAATTATGCAACTTGCGATATCTTTCTCTGACGAATACTTTTGCTTAAATCCTGGGTTGATTCTTTCCACAGTGGCGAGTTGACTCGTAACAATTTGTTGTATACTATTGATACGATGTACGATAAATATTTTAAGTTTGTTCGTAAATTGATTTATGTATTTACTCACACTTGAAAGTACAATCCGTTGATCAGCTGTATTTGCTCGTCTTCTCGCAATCGGTAAACTTCTTGTTACGTGAATGCTGTATATCGCGATATCACTATTAACGTTATTCTTATTTGTAAACGATGAATACTTTTTAAATTTTTGCTTACTTAAATCCACTGAGTCCACGAAATCGGTTTGATTAAACTTGATTAATTCTTGAGGCTTCCAAATACAAAAATCGCTAGTCGAAATAGGCACAAAACTTTCACTACCGCTAAAGGTCATAAAATGGCTGATAATATCTTGTTTTAAGACCATGTGCTTCTTGTTGATGATTTTGACGTCATCAATGAACACATGTTTGATCGGCGCGAATGAAGGGTTAACGGCTCCTATAAGCCCTTTGAAAGAGGTAGGTAACGGCTTCGTAACTTTCTCTTCTCGGCTCGGCGCAAGGTACATTTCACATATGTGTATCTCGCTTTGGGCTGCTTTTACTTTCTCCCTTCTTTGTGACCTCAATTGCCGTTTGTTGACAGTTTGACTTTGAATTTCGCTGGAACTGGCCGGGGGCGAGTTGACCACTTGCGATTTCTTTTGCAGTTTTCTTGGTCGACCTCTCGACTTCTTTGTGGGTGGCATGGCGGCTTCTTTGACATCATTTTTAACGATTTTGTTATCGTTTGCTGATATCCCGTTCGTTTCTGCTGCTTTTTTGGCCGAATTGTTGGCCAACCCCCCCCCCCTTTGGGGAAGCGAGGGTTTCACTCGTAAATGGAGTAGAATCAGCAGAGTTTGGGTCAGCTGATGGGACTGGGGCAGCAACACCATGGTAAAGGTGAAGCTGGCGCTCAGAATATTTCCCAATCGATGCTTTAGAATGGCAATCGCCAAGTTCATATGTGTGATGGCCCGGAAGTGATAAAATCACGTAGGGGCCATCGCGTTTCGGCAATAACTTAGCTGTAATGCCAGCATGGGAATGGGACGTCCCATGCTGATCCAAAAGCACATAATCATTAATTTGAAACGCTGGCGCAGGGTCACGATTCCTATTATACTGCTCGGAATAATGTTTTTTCGCTTTAATAATGGAGGAAGCGGCGGCATCCATCGCATTATGTAAATCCCTGAATAAGTCAGTTATGAATGGTACGGAACCCACGGATCTCGCGAGAGTGGGGTCGAATAAAATCGCAGGCAAAGCGCGAAAATCCCTACCATACATAAGCATTGCTGGTGAGTGTCCAGTGCTCGCATTACGCTGAATACGCATAGCATAGGCAGTATAGTTTAAATATCGCGACCAATGTTTATGGTTTTCTGCCAAGTTCATGGCAATTCGCATTTTTAACTCTCTATGTGTGCGCTCCACAGGATTAGCCTGAGGATTATACAAAGACGTAAATGACTGGGTCACCCCTAATAAAGTACAAATCTCGCTCATTACATTAGAAATAAATTGCACGCCATTATCTGATATGAGAGCTTTCGGTAGCCCATAGCGCGAAAATACATCAAAAACTAGTTTCCTAGCTACAGTTGTAGCATAGGAATTTCTAATGGGAATGAACTCGATCCATCTTGTTGCGACATCCTCTATCGAGAGGATGTACTCGTACCCATCCGAGACCGGAAGTGGCCCTACCAAGTCTATTGAGAGCGTCTCCCATCTATCCGGAGATGGTGTAGCGCCTAAATGGCCGTGGGGCCTACGATTTGCTGGCTTGTATTTCTGGCAGATATCGCAAGATTTGATAAACTTCTCTATCTCGGGTCTCATTGAAGACCAATAAAAACAGTTCCTCATTGACTGATACGTTTTTTCCACGCCATAGTGACCCGCCATGGGCGTGGAATGATATTGCTGCATTAAATAAAGTTTTAAGCTAGTGGGAACTACATAAGCTAGTGTGTCAGAGTCATTTTCGTTCTGGCGAAATAACACACCATCAGATAGGTGATATCCCTCAAGTAAAGCTTTAGCTGCATTTTTGCTCTCTAGTATTGAAATTAATCGAGCTAAATCGCTATCCTCAAGCTGAAAGTCGCGCAGTTGAACCGCATTGTAATGGGGTAGCTCAGCTAAAACTGGTTCATCGCTACTCACTAAGTTAATGGATTCATCGCAGGATGTCCTCGATAATGCATCGGCGATTTTGTTTTCAGCCCCAGGGCGATAGATAACTTCGAAATCAAAACATTGGAGTTTGTTAGCCCAATTGGCTAACCGTGGATTTGGTGACGTAAGTGTCAATATCCACTTAAGTGGCTGGTGGTCTGTAATGAGCTTAAAGTGTACTCCTTCAAGGTAATAATGCCACCGCATTATTGCCCAAACTACAGCTAAGCATTCGCGCTCAGTGGTGGAGTAACGTTGCTCTGTGGGAGATAGTGTTTTTGAAGCGTATTCAATCACACACTCGCGATCTCCCACTTCTTGCATTATAGCTGCACCCAATGCATATTTCGAGGCATCAGTTTTAACTATAAAGACTTGATCATATTTAGGGGGTACCAATATTGTAGGATCTATCAAAGCGTTCTGTAACTTTCTCATGGCATCCTTACATTTAGCATCAAAGTTCCACTCATTCTTTTGACTTAATAAGCTAGTTAATGGCACTGCAGTTTTAGAGAAATTAAGGATATGTCTTCTAAACCACCCAGCTAAACCCAAAAAGGATTGGAGTTCCTTAACATTTTTCGGCTCAGGGAACTTCATAATCGCTTCTATCTTATCATTTGCTGGTTTCATCCCCTCTGAGGAGATCTCATGGCCTAAAAACTTAACTATTTTTGGTAGAAAATCGCATTTCTTTCTCTTTAACCCTAAACTATGTTTTCTATAACATTGGAACAGTTCCGCAAGATCTATTAGATGTTGATCAAAAGTGTCGGAATAGGCAAGATTGTCATCTATATAGGGAAGGCAGTTTCTACCCTTGCATGAACGAAAAACCTCATCCATCAACCTCTGAAAGGTTGCCGGTGCGTTCTTTAGCCCGAACGGCATGCGGATCCATTTGTACAACCCAAATGGAGTTCTGAACGCGGTTTTCAGTTGTGCACCCTGTGACAACTTGATCTGCCAGAATCCGTGCTGAAGATCAATCAACGAATAAAACTTGTGGCCTGATCCATATGTAATCAGCTCATCTATTCTAGGTAGTGGATACGTATCTGCGGATGTCGCCTGGTTGACCGGTCTATAATCTCCACACATCCTAGCCGAACCATCTTTCTTCTCGACTAATAGAGGGCAAACAGCTGTTTCCGCCTCAGTAGGAACTATATAACCTAAGTCTAGCAATTCCTCAACTATAGCTTTCATTTTGTTCACTTTATGTAATGATAAGCGCCCTAATGGCCTAAACTTGCCGGTTGGTGCATTATACTGAATATCGTGAGTTATAGTTGGAGTTGCTTCGCTGGGCATCGCAAAAATATCTGCATTGTCTAGAATTAATTGATTAAGACGATTTCGCTGATCACGGGATAGCCCATGACCTTCATCATCTCGTAATTTAAGCTGTTCAGTGGTTGGAGGAGGCGTTACAACTGAAGCTACAGTTGGCCTAACTTTATCCACTACTTTTTTACATGACGTATTAAAGCTAAACATACTAGATGGATTGTCGGCATAATGCCAGTGCCAATCACTAAGATTGGGCACCACACCATTATCCTCAATGAAATCCTGTCCTAATAATATCCTGCTTTCTATCTCGGGAAAGAGTGCGAATCGTTGAAGAACTTTTCTACCCTCCACTTTTAATGGGACATACGCCATAAAACATGGACCCTCCATTGGTTTACCACTGCTATTTTGGAATCGTTCCGTAATCGGCTTCATGGGTATTTTATTTTCCAAACATATTTCGTACATATGCTTGGGCCCTACACACCAGGCTGCCCCGGTGTCCATTAACGCTGGAACACAGCGACCACAGATCTCGATATTAACATATGGCTGTTTTCTGATTTTAGGTGGCTCGTCTTTGGACAGTACTTCAGCTAAAACTTGTAAATCTATATCTACTGCTACAACTAGATTTTCTCCATTGTCGTTAGGAACTAGATCTACTGACTGAAATGCGATGTCTCGAGGCTCATATTTAGAATCAAATATTTGCTCAACCATATTATTCGATTTTCCGGCCTTTTTATTTGCGTAATAATCATCGCGCGCTTTTTGCTGGCTATCACGATTACAATGCGGACATAGCTTAACTGAATAACCTTGCCTATTGCATTTATTACAACTGTATTCGTCTTTGCGTTCTGGCAACCACGGAAATTCTGAATCCCTTGGGGTCTTAGGCTTGCTATTACCCTTTTTAAACTTTTTCCCCTCTTTAGAGGATTTCTCGCCTTTTGGCTTATCTGACCTGTTTTTGTCAGGTTTATTCTTTTTGGAATTTTTGTCAGAGGAATCAGCGACTTTCAGTATGTTGCCAGAATTTCCGCCATACTGTATGTAAGTACGCCAGATCTTTGCTTCGACCTGGGCTACATTCAAACCTTGGATATCCCCTATTGCCCCTGAAAGATTAGCTGGTATGCTATTCAAATGCATGCCTATTAAAATATCTTCCCTCGACATAGTTTGGAATTGGATCCGTTTTTTAACAATTTCATCATGTCTAGTTTTGAATGATGCGCTATTCTTGGTATTGAAGTGCTGATGCGTTACCTCCATTAATTCTCTTGCATTTAATTGAGGGGCAAATCGCTCTCTAAGCCCTGCGATAGCTTGTGCCCAAGTATCACAGTTTGGCTTGTAAGAGTGCCACCACTCAGCAGCGTCGCCTTTTAGAGCGAAAGTAAAGGTGTTTTTAGCTATTTCTCCCTCAAAGTTTTTAGCTACCATATACGTTTCTAATTCTAAAATGGCTGCTTCAAGCAGTTCCCCCTTGCCAGTAAATCTATTTGAATATTTCAAGAAACCTTCTTTATTCTGTCTCTTTTTCTTTTTAATTCTAGATCTTTCTGACTGGTTATCAGTATCATTTTCAGAGTCTGACTCTGAGTCTGAACTATTTCTGCGGCGTCTAGAACTCTTACTAATAGCTGAAAACATTTTCGCCATTTCTAACATAAGTTTCTTTTCTGCCTTAGCTTGCTTTTTGCGCTTTTCTTCTCGTCTTTTGCGGCGGGCATCATGCTCATTATCGTTTGGATCAATGCTATTACGTCTAGAACTACGAGCGCTGTTTTGCGAACTACTTCTGCCTCGATTGCTGCGGACTCCCGATCTCTCAGGATCCTCGCTACTTTCTGAATCGCTGCTGGATCGCGCTGCAGGGATCTCAGCACCTAATCTAGAATTAGCTCTCGAATGAGTACTATAAGTTTCGCTAACGTTATCGTTATCTAAAGCGTGATTGTCGATATTGCGAGATGACGATGGTCCTGCCTTATCTCTTGAGTTTGTCGAACCCTTTTGCTTAGGGTTCTGGCGCAAATTATAAGCATGTGAATTTTGTCTTACCTGGTCTTCAGGCTTCCCTTGATCTGAATCTATCGTATTTCTTTTGTGCCGGAAAAGTTCTATATAGAAGTCTTATCAAACTTGGAGTTGATTTGAAGAATCTTGTTGCAGAATTTTCCTAATGTTGAAAACACGTGGTGCCGCACAACAAACTTACAAAAGATGACTTTTTCTCTCAAAGCAATTCTAATTCAAAACGAATTAGAATTGCTTTGAGAGAAATCATTGCTGTCCCCCATCGGGCGCCAATTTGTAACAGGTTGGGGTTTTTGTAGTAATAAGTGTAATGTTAGTAACGTTGGTATACTTCTTTGTTGGGTTGTTTTACAAATATATTTGTATGCTGGGTCCGTGACGTCTCAGGTTCGTTAGATTAATTGTGATGAAAAGCAGAAGTCCTTAGATGTCCCACTCTGTAGTCGTAGCTAATATTTTAACATTAACTGAGAATGATATCGCGAGATAACTTCCGTTTAAGTTAAAATATATTTATTGCAGATTTACAGTTGAGTAGATAAAAATTAAAAGGAATATACAAAATAACTATTTAAAATGACTTCTAACACGTGGCATGAACCAAATGGTTGAAGAAGGACATTTACTATAACTATTTTTAGTATTGAGACTAAAAATGAAAGTTGTTGCTACTAGTGAAAACTAATATTGAATTGTCTGTTGGCCTTAGCTCTTGGTGGTTAATTTATACCTCCAAGAACAATGGGCAAAGCGTAGTTGTCTATTCTTTTGATTTGGCGAGAAAAGGATGTAGGTCAAACTCACCATAAAGGGAATTCCTGGCTGGGACCTTCATAACAAAGGACCAGGAACTATTATTTCAATGTCTAGGCGTATTTTCTAGGTCACCGATATAAATCCTTTGTTAATCCTTTGGTCTGTAGCATTAACTATTCCTAGTAGTTGCTACAGACTGGAAAAAGTGGAATACAATGACCTATACTTGCGCTAGCCATTGTCTGACCTTTATTGTAGTGAGTGGTCCATCTGGTAATTACCCACGACCCCTTTATCCAATTCCTAGAACAGACAACTTACCTTTTCCATTTGGGCTAGCTATGTATATTTCAGAGTTTAAGTTCAATCTAAGTGATGATAGTTTAAATATTAATTGGCCCAGCCTCACAAGCATTCCGAAAATTAGCATAAATTTTTAAAAAGTGGTCAAACCAGTTTCAAAGATATTTTTGCGTAAATTTTTGTTTAAATAATAACAAAAAAAAAATGCAAAAGTACCATAAGTTTAGAAAATTTGAAAAACAATTCAGAAAAAAAATTCAATGTTGGTTTTGAAATGTATGAAAAGTTCCGGAAATGAGCATAAATTGTTACATTTACAAATGCCAAAAAAATTGAGAAAAGTTAAATTAATTACAACAGCAATTAATGTAATTTCACCGAATGTTACATATAAATTTATAAATGACTTGATACATCTATGCATTACAATTCCATAACTTTATAATTTCATAACGTATATAAGGTATATAAATGCAATTCAATCCAAAAATTGATTTCGTGATGGTCATTTCAAACAAGCACTTCGTTAAAACGCACCCAGTGCATTAATAGTGGCTACAAAATCACGTTAATTTGATTACAATCGATACATCTTACAACACATGAATCACAGAAAGCGAATGAAAACCAGCTGTAAATCTTAAGATAAACTTTGTATCACAATCTATTAGTAATAATGAATAAAATAACTCATTAAAAACTAAACTTCCAACTCACACTGCATATTCTTTGAATACAATTTAGCGCGTCTGCTAAACAGTCTATTATGGAAAATAATAGACACTCAATGTTAATTGCTGTGAACTAATGAAATGTCAGTATGTGCATCAATTGCATATGTACTCATTTGACGAAACATAACCGTCATAAACTAATCGTTTATAATGTGCATTTATTTACCTTTAGGATTTGACGTTTCTTATTAGTTTGGATTGCTGTTTCTCCCGCATCACATGTAACCGAGGACACTAATTTGAAGCACATTAACGCCAACACAACGAACAAACACCGCCTACATAACAACCCCTTATAGATGGCGCTGTGTGTAGTGATAACATATTCATCGATAGCACTATTGATAACTGACTGCGGTGTGGCTATCGCTTACAATGGACTTATTGCACCGTTATCGATAGTTAATTACATTTCAAAAATTTCTACTACATTGTATGATTCATTATGGCAATTAATAACGAATTAGTGAAATATAACAACTCGAACCAATAAAAAAGCATAATATCAATTCCAAAAATATAATGTACGATAGTGTCGATAGTGCATTACATGTCTATATTTATCCCAAAAGAAAATTCAACAAAACCAACATTGCAGCTGTAAACAATTTGTAGTAGATGCAGCAGGTTTTTTAAAATTTTCCAGTATTTGTTACACATAAGTTCTGCCATATTTCCTAAATATATTAAATAACATCAAAGTATAAATAACAGCAAATAACAATATAAAGGAACGAAATCAAAACAACATCAACATTTCTGAATTGACTTCTCGCGATTTGTATTAACCTTTTTCTGAAAACGTTCAAGAAACTGTTTAAAATGTAACACATTACATGAACAATGACATTCTTAAATTAATGCTCAATGTAGCTGAAATGCCATGAAATATGGAGAGAACTTGAAGTGGAATGTATGTTGTAATTGTCTCATTAACTGAAACACATAACAACTTCTGTTGACTGCCATGTTAACATTGCTTCAAAACATTAACAAATATTAAGTGTGAATGGTAACTACATGTGTAATGTTTTTTCCTCGTGTTTTTCAGATTCTTATTGCTACTGTTACTGCTATTACTTATTATTTATTATTAGCTTAGTAGTCGTTAATGAGTTAGTAGTTAAATAATAAAAATTTAGGAACATTTGCCAATACTTATACATGTCAATGTCTTTATATTGTATCAATATCGCCACGTGGTGGTGCTGCAGATCTGCGGCATTTAAAAACCGCAGAGGTTCCGCGAGGACCTTGCATTTGGCGTTAAGTCTTAGACTTACACAGTTATTCAGTTTCCTGTACACGATTGTTGTGAATGCTTCATGTTAAAATAGTGCCATTTGATTGAGAAACCTCATTTTTGGATTTCAGATTAATTGAAATGGTAACTGCCAACTTAACTACTTCATCTGCAGGTGCAATTGCCTCCTGCTTGTATACCGATTACAGCTGATGCGGGATAAACAACAACCAAAAAGAATAGACACGTCAAAGTTTGAAGGTAAATGAAAACAAATTCCATATCAGTAGTTTTTGGCTTATATACGGTGTTAATGATTTGCAATGGAACTTTCAGCAGTTCATACCATGTAGTATTTAATGACTGTTAGGTTGCATAATTGGCTGAGTAACAGACGTGCAAAATCGTCAACATGGTAAATGCATTGTGAGTTCGAGGTTCATTTTTTAATGACTAAATGTCTACCACATTTTGAGTTGTTAGCAAGATAAAAATTTTCTTCTACTATGAAGCTATTTTTCTTATGGTTTCTTTGAGTCATGAGATGCAATATGTTTCTATTATAATCGATTTATTTTTTTTTTTCCAATGTTATTGCACAGGGTGCAATATAATGCGAATCGTTTTGGAAATGACCGTCACACAATCAATTTCTATTATTACATTTATATATGTACCTCCACACATCAGTTATTAGATGCCATTATATGGAATTATGTGCGGTTTGGCTAATATTTCTAAATTTCTAAATATTTCACAAACATGTCTTAAAATTAATGTGAAAGTAAATGAGACGTTCGAATCTGTAAAAGGCATTTGTGGAAATAAGCAGCCCAAAGTCAATTTTCTGCATATACGGTAATATTGTTATATATTTTTACATATAGGTTATTAAATGGAATTCTAAAATGCGGCAGATATAAAATTATAACGTTGACGTACTCAGCTCAAATTACATTAAACGTACTGCATGTGTCATTGGAATAGAAGTGCGAAGTTTGGGATACGAGAAGTACAAAATCTACACTGTTATTAAAAATAGTAGGGGGATACCTGAGCAGTTTGCGCATGTGCGTATCTGCTGAAATACGGAAGCTTGGCATGCCATCAGCATTTCGCGCCCACAGTATTTGAATTTCAGCCAATCAGACAGCTTGCCATGATTTGCGAAAAGATGTCAACTGTGCGAATCCTAGAGGCGTGTTTTTCTTGCTGAAGAAAATTTTCGGAAGAAAAAGTTGTGAAGTCAGCCATCTTTGTTTTACAGTTGAAGCGGCAGCAAATTATTCCATTTTCAGGAAATGAATTTTACAAGTACAAACAATTAAATATAATAAATAAATATTAAACCATTAATAATATGATTTAAAGCATATATTTAAAGTGTATAAATGTATTTGTTAAAACTTAAATTATCATAACCATGCGGTCAGCCAAGGTGAAAGTGATTGTGTATTCCCGTCATTGCATCGTTCTACATCTACACAACAACATAAATACACAACCTCTTTCACCTTGGCTGACCGCATGGTTATGATTATTAAACAAACACATTTATACACTTTAAATATCTGCTTTAAATTATTATTAAATGTTAGTTAACATATTTGCTAATCATTCTGAAAATTTCATCAATAAGCAGTGCTTTTTGAGATTTCCTTGGCATTTTCAAAGTTTTTCATCGAAATCGACTAATAATCGCCTACAATCGAAATCGAAATTGGCTATCGAAATCGA
>JAQGBL010000007.1:0-16054 GCA_034698385.1 Strongylosoma stigmatosum
TGTCCACAGCGACATCATTAACTACAAGGACTGGTGGCCACATATCTACAAAAAAAATGCAACAGCATGTCACAGTACAACAAAAGAGAAATTTGGAATTTCACAGTACAATCACTTCATGTACGACAGCCAGATGCCAGGTTATGTGAAAGTGTATGATTTTATTGACGGTTTTATGAGCAGGTGCTTCAAATTGCTGAAAAATAAAGTAAAAGAGCAACTTCCTGAGCGGCGAGCTTATTTTGATCCACTTCCTATTAATGAAAAGAAGATTGATGATATTAAGAAGCTGATGAAGTACATTCCCAATGAAGCGCTGCCATTTTATCAAAAAATTGGGCGTTGGCCAACAACTGCAAAAGATGACTGAAATAACAATGATAATAATGGCATTATTCTCATTTTAGTTTAACATTACGTTCTTTACTTAACGTACTTTTCATGTTCAAAATAATGACGATGTTTAAACGTTTCATTTTCGTATAAAAATTACCTTTGCGGTTCAAGTTCATTTTGTAACTGTTCAGTTTAATGTAAAAACATACATTTGAAGTTATTTTTTTATGTTAAAAATTTTATTTCCGTTACAATATGATAAAACAATGCTTTGCATATTAAAATATGCTTTAAAAATAATATTTCAGCTTAAATATGCAAGCTATACGGAACTGAGTCAAACAACAGTACAAGTCACACAGCTTTCTAGTATTTTTTTAAAAAAAATTGTTTAAGAAAACCTGTTGAAAATTGCACCACATCACTAATGAGGAGTGTGGATATCCTACAAAAAAATGATTCATTGATTAATAAGTCAGATGTAAACCCTGCAACAGTTCAAAGTTTGTTTTTCATTTTTCTCAAAATGCACTTTTTGGACTTATAATGTTGTCTTTTGAAGTGATTCAATTAATACATATTCATATAGGTGATTTCTACAACTATAATGCTCATTATGGTTAGTATCGCACTGTACGTGTTTTAACTTTTTTTTTAAAAAAAATTCTGGTGAATGTTATAGATATGGAGGAACAGAATGAGCCTCTATCATTGGTTGTATGTAAAGAGGTAGAAGCTGAATTGCGTGATTTTCAGTTAGAAGATGATGATTTAGTTAGACTAATTAGCTTATTAGAGAGTAAACATGCATCAAAAGCACTGTTAGAAGGATATCACATGTTTGAGGGAATGTTGTTCAAAGAAACCGAACAAGATTGTGAACGGTTAGCCTATGTCGTCTCAAACAAGTTTAAAATATTTCTAATGCAGCAATATCATTCTACTCCAATGGCAGGACATTATGGAGTAGAGAAGACCTTTCAAATAATGAGACAACATTTTTTATTGGTCATCTATGCGTGCAAAAATTGAGAAATTTATTAAATCTTGCGACATCTGCCAAAAATATAAACCCAGCAATCGCAAACCTCATGGATATCTGGGTGCTACTCCATCGCCAGACCGATGGGAAACCCTTTCCATCGACCAGGTTGGACCACTTCCGGTCTCAGATGGATATGAATATATTCTTTCCATCGAAGATGTTGCCACTCGTTGGATAGAATTTATTCCCTTAAGGAACTCTTACGCTATCACAGTAGCGAAGAAACTTGTCTTTGAAGTTTTTTATCGCTATGGATTACCAAAAGCATTAATTTCTGACAATGGCGTTCAATTCGTTTCTAAAGTTTTAGCTGAGATTTGTACATTATTAGGGGTTAATCAGACGTTTACTTCCCTATATAATCCTCAGGCTAATCCAGTCGAGAGAACACATAGAGAGCTGAAAATGAGAGTAGCCATGAATTTCGCCAATAATCACAAGTTATGGTAGAGATATCTTAGTTATACATCTTACGCAATGCGCATTCAACGTAATGTTTCAACTGGGTATTCGCCTGCTATGCTAATTTTTGGCAGCGATTTTCGTGCGCTTCCTGCTCTCTTATTTGACCCATCTCTAGCGCAAGCTGTGGGTTCTGTACCCTTTGTTACGGATTTATTTAGGGATTTGGATGCCGCAGCATCCTCTATAGTTAAGGCCCGTGCACATTATGCGTCCCAGTACGATAAGTCCCGCGCACCAGCGCCAGTGTTTAATGTTGGTGATTAAGTTCTTTTGGACTAGCATGGGACATCTGATTCTCATGCTGGTATTACAGCAAAATTTCTGCCAAAACGCGACGGACCGTTTGTTGTGCTCCAACGAATTGGCCTGCATACCTACGAGTTGGGCGACTGTGCCAAAGTCAAAGGAAATTCGATATCGTCTTCAGCATCGAACATTCTTTCACAACCGATTCACCCACCTAAACAAACCAATTACAAAACGCGATTGTCAACAAGAGGTCAGCGAGCCACTTAAGAAGAGGTAACGATAAACGAGGTATATTTCACGCCGGCTAATGAAGAGAAACAAATCGCGCCGGCTTACCTTACCCTTCTTATAGGCTTACATGCAGCCTATACCTCTTTCGCTGGCGCCGGACGTTACTCAAGCACACTTGCAACCTTTATGGTGCGCAATGACGTCAAACTCATCAGAACAATCATAATACACATGCTTATGTTGTTCTTCTACCCAGTACATGCGTTCAACGATCATCGTAGTAGTTTTAGTTTGTTTTTATCAGAGAAATTCAAAATTCTCAAAGCAAGTTGTTTTCGATCGATTAATTCAATCATCTCGAACATTTTTGGATACTTCGAAAATCGTGCCAACAACTTTTCAAGTCAAGTTTCGGAAATTAACGGTCAAGGAAAATGTAAGTGTTTTATGGTGACCATTACTAGCGTCTCTGTCATACTCACTTATGTTTTCACAATAAAGGAACTTAGACAATTTCAACTCTATCAACCGGAAGCAAGCAAAGTTATCATAACCATGAGTAATAGTAAAATTTATGCGGACATTAATTTTATCAATAATCGTTATTTAGTTCAAAATAACGAATCATATGGTCAATACAACAACCACTTGTTGACGATAACCGCTTCGCCTCTAATGTATAGTAGAAATTTAATTAGTGTTGCGCCAAGAAAAATTAATCATTGTTTCTTCAAACAGATGGCATCAAAGAGACAAAACAAACATACCACAAAATCGGTTGACTCAGAAAAGTTTCCCAGCTAGTTCGAAGCTTTTCTAGCCAGTCAACAACGGACGAATGATTCGTTTCTTCAGGGCCAACAACGAACAAATGAACTGTTGACGGCTCTAGTGGTAAAACAGGAACCACTAGATACGGGCTGTGGAGTCAGCAAAGATTCCACAGCATCACTAACTACAGCTGTTAAGCCGCTGGGAAGAGAAGGATCTCCAGTTACTCCAATCATCGTTGATTTGGAGGATTCGGAACCTGAAATCGCTGCAAATGAGACTGTGTCGACTGAAGAGGCTACTCTTGTCCAAGAGGATACTGAACTGGCACAATTGGAATTCAACATTCCCAAGGGACATTGAAGTCCAGTCGTGCAAGTAGAACAGTGCCTTTGAGTGTCATCTTCGCCACGAAAGTCGACGCTTACCTCCACAGCAACAACCAACTCTTCGGCAAAGCCAGCAGCGATAATTCCGCGTGTGCATCGACGACCAGTGGATCCATCAACCTATGAAACCACTGGCCTGATAGCACCACCGTCATACGAGCCTGCGAAATGGCCGAACTTTTCAATTCCCGCCACTCAAACGGTAGAACACCGAATGAGATGGCGAGATAATGCGTATATGGTGGATCTGCAAGAGGATGATCCTATAGCATACGAAAAGTTGCGTGGTCGACTCTTAAAAGACAAACTCGACTTTTACGAGTATGAAAAGCACGCAAAAAAGGCAGGCAAGAGAAAAAGTTAGAAGAAGAACACACCAAGTAGCAAACGACAGCCAGCAGTTCAGCCTCCTGACCGAAAAGATGCCCCAATGGACATCGAGGACCAGGTGACTGAGAAGCCAACAGCGGAGTCTCTAGCTGCAGTTGACCTCAGTTACTCTTCGGTGGAAACCACTGAAGGCGCAGCTGAATCACCGCATCCACACCTAAGGACAGACGATACAACACCAGAGGCGTATCGAAGCGTCCGAGCAGATACTCGGACATTTCAATGGACTCTTCTGCTGATGTTTCGTCCATCGGTAAACGGGATGGGACAGCTATTGATAGTCTGTGCATTTTAAAACTCCATTTTAATAAGTTATGTTTTTCTTGTCATGTAATGTTTTCTTGCTTCTTTGTTTCTTCTTACTTAAAAAAATTATATATAACTTAGATCACTTTCACTGACATTTTATACTGTCATTCCTGTAAAACAGTTCTTCTAAATATTTAAAAAATTTAGTAAAACTGCAAACATATGACAGTTTCTAACGATCAGAATATTGTTGATTAAGCACCCAAAATATGTTTAAATTTAACCAAAAAAACATTTATTTAACAGCTGAAAACAAGAATATATGTAAAACAATTGAATGAAAAAATTATTGCATTTAATCACTATATATTCTAGATTTAAAGTCATTTGAAAGCCTGTTGAATAGTTTATAAATTTGGCATTCTTTTTTAAATTTTTGTCATTTTTGAGAGTTACCAACATTTTCTAGAATTTTTAACATGTTAGACAATTTTTGAAATTTTTTTGATTTTTCACAATTCTCAACATTTTGTGCATTTATTTGGCAGTTTTTGTTAGCTTTTAGCCATTTTTGACAATAATGTTTTTTAATTACTGGTATTGATAATTTTCCAGATACTTTGGATAAAATTTTGATGGCCCAAGCAAGTGTTTATTCATAATAATTATAGTGTTCAGTGCTGATTATACCAACACATTTAATCATCACTGGTCAAAGATGGGTGGGGTGGTGGGGAAATATTAACTCAGTCATCACAATTCAAACTATAACAGTATAGTAACAATTTATTAATCCCAATTATGTTTTCTCAAATCCATTTCCACCAATTCTGGTGAGAAATAAGTAAGAGAATTAAATGGCATCATGCCATAATGCTCAGCATTAATAAATTATATATATTTGCCAGATCGATGTGCAGTCATTATGAAGTCATATGGAGATTGTAAAACAATAAAAATTGAATAATATATTCTTTTATATAAAAAGAACAGCAATGTTTTAATAAACATGTAGTTCTTTTTAAAATGGCTTTAATTTAAAGCTCTCATAAAGTGTGATTAAATGCAATAATTTTTTCTTACCAAGTGTTCTTGTTTTTAGTTGTTTATTAAATGTTTTGTGTGATAAATTAAAAAAATATTTTGTGTGCTTAATGAGCAATAATCAAATTGTTAGAAACTGTTCAAAAGAAACTGAAAAAAATTGCAGTGATGCAAGTTCATGCAATACTTGGATTCCTGTTCAACAAAAAAGTAGAATGTTGTGGTATATTTTCCATTAATATATAGCGGAAATGGCGCATATTTATGTTGAATTAGGTTTGCTTAAGCCGATTGAAATATTAGAGCACGCTATGATTAGACGAGTGTTTAGACTTATTTGTAGTAATAGTATTGAAATTCATAGTGATTCATGATTTGTAATGTCGTTGAGATCAAGAGATGCCCAAAATGTTGAATTGGGGAAATATTCAAATTATTCGAGATATGATAAATGTTATGTTACCAGAGCAATTTGGAATTTGTTGCCGCTTAATATGAAAGACATGATTGTAAATTGTTGTATTTGTAAGCATGATTGTGTGCATTTTAAGAAACGTTTGAAACTTTTATCTTTGATTCTGTTTGAAACTTTTATCTTCGAATCTGTTTGATTGTTTGAAGCATTTATTTTGATGTAATATGTGAATTTTTGCCTTGGGGCATAAAAAAATACACAGTTGCCCTACTCTAAAATAGCTGTGTTATATACTCACTTCCACAAAGCGTTTTCTAGAAAACGTGCATTACCCGCATCTAATTATTTGAAATTTTCAGGATAAAACCCAACTGAACTTGGCCATCAATAGTATAAACAATTTATGGAAAAAAATTCTGCAAATTAGCCCGCACTTGTTGGACAATGAGAGTAAACACATTCTATAGGTAAAGATTTTACGCATGTCCCAATTATTTTAATAAATTTTTTATCAGCAGTTTACCTAACAATTTTATCTGAATATTATCTTTCGCCACAAAAGATCGATATACTAAGGCAACAAGCTTACGACACTCCTAAAATTCTATATTATGGCATCAACCCATTACAATGCGCCCGACATGGTTAATGTTCTCCAAATTCTTTTTTCCATTCTTTTTTTTCATTTTTTGCATTTAAGTGTTCTTATTCTCATTTTTTGCATTTAAGTGTTCTTATTAAGTGTTAAATTCCCTGTACTTCTTTAACGCATACTCATATGGTTGGTCTCGGTGGTCAAAGGGTAGGTCTCGGTGGTGAAGTGATTCAGGATCACGATAATTTGGGGTTTTTTTTGAACAGTGCTCCTGATACACCTGTCAAAATGCAAGTACCTTACACTGTGCAAGCCCTGTCACACTACACCTCTATCCCAACAAGCTTCAGTTGCTGCCACACAATTACCCATTTGCAGCAGAGTTCCCCCTGCAGACGGTGATCCTATTTTTGACAACTCAAATTTTCTGCCATTTGATTTTAACATGTACATGCATTCCCTATCGCTTTGGATGGGTTAGATGGGTTAATCGTTTAATTTTCTTGCCAATACTCAATGTGAAAATCTTCTGCAAAACGACTCCAGTGAATTGGTTTCTCTTGCTACAGAAAGCAATGTCGATTTTGTGTGTATTAAGTGTCACAACGATGGCAACATCATGAAAAACCACGGACACCATGAAATCCCAATTTTCGACAAAATGTACTTCGGTGGATGCCCTTCTTGCTACTATGAAACTTTGAGAATCATGGTACACCAAACTGTCCAAAAATACTTACACTCATTTGTGCCATCTGTTTTCACTTATTTGTGCTCTGGTTAAATTCAATCATGTGCTAAAAACACTGTACCTTGTGTACTCGCTCAGGAATACTTCATGACCATGTTTCGACTGACTTCAACGCCATTAGCAATAAATTCTGGGCGCTGAGCAATTAGGAAAAACAGTGTATGCGATGGCCATGATGAACCGTCACACATGGTGCGCAATATGCACTTCAATAATAAACCTGTATGTGTTTATAATGTGACCCATAACGGCCGCCATCCCTCTCAAACACCTACCAGGACTCCAAATACTGCTGCTGGTAATCACAATATGCGCACAGTGCCAAAACTGGTGAGTGAATGTGGTAGAAAACTTCCTCACTTACCCAAATGTCAACCTGATCACTACGGATGCACACAGTGCCCCCAGCATGGTTGGTCCACTAAACTTTGTCCTCATTGTCACCAGTAAACACACCTAATGCACCTCTGCCAAATCGTTCCCTGGCCAGGCTCAATGCCTGTGCTGTTGTTGGTTCCACTTCTGCCGTCGTTTATCACCCAATACTGGACATCACTTCAGACGCACGGTTCACACAGTGCAATCTTCAAAGTTCAACATTAATAAGACAATTATGATAATACAGTACTTCGGGATATGGTCTCAAAGCTGGCTTAAGACTACACCATATGTTTCTCTCCCAGATAACACAATTCTTCCCTCTTTCAATGTGGACAGGTTTCTAAAAAATGGTCAATTAAGAGTTTTGCTTGCTTTGCCAGTGAAATCACACACAGTTCTTTGTGAGCTTGAGAGGACATCATAGCGGACTGAACACGGCTCGTGTCTGACTAGTGATTCTGAACCACAGAATATACTGACTACCATTTGACAACTCATATAAAGTAAACAAATTTTTAGTTAATTTTTGTTTTATTTGTTTTTCTTTTTCAAAAACAATTGAGCTGTATTTAGAAAATGTAAACTAATAGCCCAATTTGTCTCTCTGTTATAATTTAAAAAGAAGCAAGTAGTCGATTTAAAATAACTTGAAATTTTGTTAAAATTTAATTGTTTAAATTGTAACAATATTCATAACAATATTTGAATAAAACTAAATGCACATTTGTAATTTAAATCAAATTTAAATTGAGTGAGACTGGATAAAAAATTCTAATTTTTAGAAACAGTTAGATGAGATTTTAATATAGATATATTAAACATTTTCTACAAAAGTTAAAATTGTCAGTTCAGTCAAAAGTGAAATTATAATAAATACTTACTGCATACTAGTGTTTGAGTCTAAATCAAAATAGGTTTATTTGCTGGACCTTATGCATTATTTTTAAGGAAGTATTTGTGTACGTAGCTGTAACTTGATTTTGTTTTTTCTACTGTCAGCACAGACACCCACACATTTTTATAATTTTTAATTAATAGCAGTTAAGTTGGAGAAGCAAATGTAATAAAATTTCATTTGGCAAACAGTGGCTGTCGAGCCAAATTTGGTTTAAATGAACATATGCACTTGGGATTTAAACGTTTTTTAGTGTAAATAAAAGAAATTTAGTGTACAAACGAAGTTTGCGTACCACATAGTAATAGTATACCACTGTCTATGCAAATAAGTTGTATAAGCCCCTCCCCCTGAAAGATATTAGCCAAAGAGGAGAGGGGTATGAAAGGCACAGTCATGTGATGACAATGCCGTCATCATTATTGAAAGGTACATTGAAAGGCACAAAAAGGGTAGCGCCGTTGGATAGCCACGTTGACGGTAAAATTCAAACTGCACGCACAACACACATTGCATGTGGCTTGGTTTTGCCACGTCGATGTTAAAATTAATACTTGCACACAAAGTAGGTAAGGAGACAGTGGTAAGGTTGGAGGATATGTTGAGCGAGGTAAAAGAGTCAGCTATAATTGAGAGTAAAAGAATCATAAAATTTAGGAGTGCAATAAATACATTAAACACCATTGAAAGTCCTGCATGTGACACAAAGTATATTGAGACAACCAAACTGTTACTAATTATTATTATATGAAAAAAACACCCTGTTAGTGGTGCAAAGAACAGAATACAATTAATGTAAAAGTAGCGGCGGCACTAGCGTTGGAGGTGTGCGGACAGGAAATGAAAAGTAAACAAGTTGAAACATGTTTAGATGATGTAATGGTCCAGATGTAGTATATATATTTTGTAAGAGGTAGGGGAAAAAAAGAGAAGACTTGTATATCACCCCATTAGTTTCATCAAAACCATCCACCTTCTTTCTGTTAAAAGACCTTTCTCTATCACAGTGTGGGTGCTGTATAGTAGCATTTGTATGTCGTGCTTCCCAAGCTAAATATTTTATTGCTATTGTTGCAGTAGGCCTCTTTAGCCTTGTAACCCCCCACAGGTATAATACAGATCGAATCCCTTGGCATATATTTGGCGCTGTACACACGGAGGCAGTATGATGGTAATGTCATGTCATTCGCAAAAGGGACCATGTCAAAAAGAGACTTGCCCTGAACTTTAAAAGCTAAGAATGCTTCACTTAGTATCTGCACGTTGAACCTACAATACTGGATGAGTTCATGTTGTAAATTAAAAACAAGTTGTTGTTCGAAATACCACTGTCCTAATGTAATTGGCGCGAAGATCTGGAATAACTTCCCCATTCAACTTAAAAACTCGAATGTGGGTTGTCGTAGAAATAGACTAGTTTGTTCTCATTTAGTGAGAAAGTGTAAGGTTGGGACAAATTAATAACATTTAATAAGCAAATTCATCGTAAGTTGTACAGTGGTGTTAGTAAATATCTTAAACAACTTAAGTAAAACTTCTCACTTAGCAACAGAATAATAAGAAACGGCAAATTCACTGAGGTCCGTTGGAAGTGAGGTGGAATTTGTTGTCAGCCATAAATTAGAAATGGGTACTCCAGTTTAATTGCTTTTAAACTGTTTAGAAAATAGAAGAGAGGAATTAATGTATGACGTTGTAAGCTTGTCCCTCTCTTCAAGGAGGTAAATGACTTTCATCAGATTACACTCATATATGTTTTACTGAAATGACCATATCCCTAGGGTAGCCCCGGGGAATGTAAACAAAACAGAACACCCAATGACATCACTGTATTGAAGATTGTGAACAACAGTTTCTAATCAGTTAACCTGTTACTGTCGATTAGTTTAGGTGCTATATGTTAGCTCTTCAAAAGTCGAACGGACTTAGTATGCAGTTAAGGTGTGCTTAATATTCGAGTAACAATTAATTTAACCATTGTACAGGTGCGTAACTTTCGTGAGCCGCCGATGATATTAATCAGGAGCCCCTAAAATATTAGGAACAAAGGTTTCGTATGTGTTTATTGATTGTTGCTTTAGTAACAAAGCTACGATCAAGGGCAACTACGGTCTCTGTGTTCTGGATAACAAATACCATAGGAAAAATACTGTTACAAATTGGCGCCCAACGTGGGGGCAACGATTTGAAAGTACATCCGGTGAAGAAATAACGCATCGAAATACAACTTGAATACAATGGAGTCCGCAGCTAGGAGCAGTGGATCCGTAAAGGTAGGAAAAAAATTACATAGTCATAATATGCACAATACTCGGACTCATAGAGCCAAGGTAGACTCGTTATCTGAGTCGGACATGGCTCCCAAACCCGTCATGGCTGCCCAGCTATCGACCGGGTCGGAACGTACCGATCAGGGCAACAACGATGACAGGGATCGCATGAACCCAACAGTCATAGTACCCGAAACTCAGTCTGTACCAAGTGACGGTGACCAGGACAGAGAGCCTGTCTCAATGGAAACCAGTTCAGTGACAACGGCGAAGCAAGCGATGCTTCTGGGTCATCCAGGACATCCGTTGACAACCGGGTTGTAGATTCTGCTGTGCCTGGTCCAAGCACCAGCGGCCATCGTCGCAGAGTTCACCGCCGTACAGACACGCATGATAATATAGCGGTCACACAGCAGTTAATGCTTCAAATGGCTCGAACGCTCGAGTCCATGCATGCTCAAAGTGCCGTTAGGCCTACTGCCGCAGATACTTTTGGCGTTCCAAGGACTGACAAACTTGGATTTTTGAAAATATCGCATCGTTTCTCGGGAAAGGGGGAACAGTTAGAAGCTGTCATACTCGAAATTGAGGAGTACATGGAAGCCAAGGGCTTCTATGGCAACATAGCTAAAGCTACGTTCACTTCCGCTTTGATAGGCGAAACTGCCTAGTGGTGGCAATCGTTCAAGCCTCAATGTGCTACGTGGGAAGACGCTATTGCTGGACTTCAACGGCAATTTCAACCCAAAATAACTGTCCAAGGTTTAATTGAAATGACTGCTAGTCACATTTCAAGTCGTAGTCACTGTAATTTCAAAGCTCGACATGAGAAAATCGTTAGGAAACGTTTTCAGCTACAAGCCATGACATTCGAAGAAGTGCTCATCGGAATAGCGTTAGCGTCGATTCCACCACAGACTGAGGGAGCTGTTGGAAATGTCCGAGGCATGACAATTACGGAAGTGGAAGACAAGATATGGCGAACATATGAGCAGTGGGGAGGCAACACGTCCTCCAGAAATAAACCTTCTGTCCATTCTGATGCGTCATCGTCTAAGAAACCTGACCATAAAAAAAAATGGACAAAAACAAGAAGGATAAATATTCTTCTTCAGGTAAACCGGACTTCAAAGCAATATCAAACCGGAAGTTTGAAAGGGACAAAGAATATCCCTGGTTACCTAAGCGCAAGAATGACATGAAGTGCCATAAATGAGGTATGCAAGGCTGGACGGTGAAATTCTGCCCAACTTGTAATCGTGAAAGTCAGAAAGAACAAAAGTCTAAATACTATGAACAGAAGTCATCTTCCTACAACATGGTAGAGCAAGTTTTTGTTAATAATTTCAATGGTCAATCACATTCCTTTGGTGCAGTTGATTTGGTTTCTCTTTGTCCTGTTGAAACACAACCGGAAGTGAAAGCGGAAACAATACAAATGTCGGCTGAAGCTTTAACAGCTGATACAAATCCAAGGAAGCGAAAACAACCCTTTGTTATGTTAGACATTTGTGGTAAAAAGGTCTCAGCGCTCATGGACACCGGCGCAGCCTGGTGTGTTGGACCCACACACTTGTACGAATTTTGTTTGGAGCATAAAGTTCCTATGAAACTCAACCGCTGCTATTATGAAATTTTTCAGAGATATCAGATGAAAGGTCCGTGTTACATGGCCTATGTACCCATCGTGATCGGAGGTAGAAAACTTGTCCAACGATTTGCATTGTTCCCGAACATTCGCGGTAGAGTATTGTTAGGTCAAGATTTCATTGAAGACAACAGTGTAGTCCCAAACATAGGCGACTGGAATTGGTTTTTCTCCGACCAACCGGAAAATATTTTTAGTTTTAACACTGATTTTCGAAAGCTGTGCGAGAAAGTTCCAGCTGTTTCCTTCGTGGTCAATGCACCCCCTACTATTGAGCAATTGAAATTACGAGACGATGAAGGCTTCGGGTTAACTAATGTCCAATGAAGTCGGCTTAACGACTTGTTGATAGCCAACACAGATATCTTCGCTATGCCAAGCAAAGCCACAAAAGCAATTGTACATGAAATAAAGTACAATGCACCTTTAGGTAGATTTCGTCCACTTGGTCGTTTGTCATTACACAAAGTCAACAAGATGAAACAAATTGTTGAGGAAATGTTAGAACTCGGCTACATAGTACCAACCGAAGCGGAAACAGCTTTGTCCGTTGTTGGTTGAAAAAAAGGATGAAACTCCAAGGTTGTGTGGTGATTATCGGCCTGTCAACCAAGCTACAGAAGCTGACATCTATCCTTTACCAAGGTTAGAAGAGTTAATAACTTATGGCTCAGGCCATAAGTATTACTCCCTAATAGATTTGCAACATGGATCCTGGCAGATAAAATTGTCGGAGAGCGCACAACTGAAGACGGCGTTCAAAACTCCCTTTGGTCTCTACAAGTGGATCCACATGCCATTCGGGCTTAAGAATGCACCGGCTACTCTCCAAAGGTTGATGGTTAAAGTTTTCAAGACGTGCAAACGTAGGAATTGCCTTCCTTACATCGACGACAATTTGGCCTACTCGGATTCATTTGAGCAACATCTAATGGATCTAACTGAATTATTTACATGCTACCGAAAGAATAATTTGGGACTCAAAAGAAGGAAATGTGAATTTTTACCAAAAACTGTAACGTTTCTTGGTCACGAAATATCACAAGATGGGATGAAACCTGCCAACGACAAGGTAGAGGCCATCATGAAAGTTCCGGAGCCCAAAAATGTCAAAGAAGTACAGTCATTCTTAGGCTTGGCCGGATGGTTTAGACGACACATTCAAGATTTCTCAAAAATTGCTGTGCCTCTAACACAGTTGTTAAAATAAATTACTTAATGGAACTTTGACACGGCATGTAAAGACGCCATGAAGAAGCTACAAATAGCGTTAGTTGATCCAATCATCTTAGTCCCTCCAAACTACGAACAAACGTTCATAGTGAAAACAGATGCATCCAAGTATGCATTAGGCGCTGCAATAGTGCAAGAGGAAAAAGATGACTAGCGTGTTGTCGAATACGCTTCCAGGACTTTGACTCCAACGGAGCAAAGATATTCCACTACTGAATGAGAGTGTTTAGTAGTAGTATGGGCAGTAATGCGATGGCACTACTACCTTGAAAGCGTACTTCAAGTTAATTACTAACCATCAACCTCTCAAGTGGATCCTGACACTTACTTCGCCAAACGCCAGACTGGCCAATTGGGCGAATAAATTGCAATGTTTCGATTATGAGGTCTTATACAGGCCCGGAGTTGACAACAAAATAGCAGATTCTCTTTCGCGGACTTCTGCAGTTGATTCCATCAATCACATCAGTGCGACTGATACAGTTGTAGCTGAGTTACCTCACTACAATGCAAAACAATTGAGACTTCCAATTAGCGGATGTGGATTTAGCTACTTTGATCACCACTTTGGAAAGTAAAAATGCCGCAACAGCTTTACTTTTTGAGGAATTCGTATGCAACTACAGTTGCTCAGAAACTCATATTTGACATATTCACTCGGTATGGGCTGCCCAAGGCTCTCATCACCGACAATGGGGTGTACAATTTATTTCTCACATCATCGATGAGATATGTAAACTGTTGTATGTTCAACAGTCCTTCACGTCTCTGTACAACCCTCAAGCAAATCCAGTCGAACGCACTCATCGTGAGTTGAAAATGCGTATCGCAATGAATTTGGCTGACAATCACAAACATTGGTCGCATTACTTGAATTACACTGCTTATGCCATGCGCACACAGTGTAATGTGTCCACAGGGTATTCACTTGCAATGCTGATGTTCGGCAGAGACTTCCGTCCCTTGCCTGCTTTGCTTTTTGACCTCATACTTGTGAGTTGGGCGACCGGATCACCCGGAAGGCTTTCGGCGTGTACTATGAGCGCCAGTTGCATCCTTACAGCGTGAAAAAAGTGAGGACATCTCGGGCGGACACCCCAAGCGGACTTTTCGCGCAGACAGCCCGGGCGGACTTTTCGCGCGGACAGCCCGGGCAGACATCCGCTTCGGACGTACACTTTCTCCAAGGGGGAGGGGGTGGGTGTCCCACCGCCCATATTCCAAACCATCACAGAACAAACGAACCGTTTTGTTACTAATGACGTAAATACATCGGCGGCCCCTATGCTTCAAAAGGAAGCGAGGACGGCCCCCAAAACTGACTTGTACCTTAACAACGAAGTCAACGGGTACCCAACCGACTAGTAACACGTACGTCACAGATGAAAGGTCATCTAACGTAAATAAACGTTTACTACGATCGGCAGTGGGTGGGAAGCACTCCCCCTCATTCAAAGAAGGGATAACAATAAACGCTTGTTATCATATTTCACAGCGAGAGGAGGTAATTGGAACAGCCCAGTTACAAAACTTGTCCAGTGATGACAACATAGCCATGCTATCTAATGACGTCAAAAGTGACGCTAAGATCAGCAATGATACTATCGCCACTCCTAACTGTGCAATAAGAAACTTCTTTACAAACGTTTGTATACACGTGCTTAGCGTCAGTTTAGCAAAAGTATATTCAGTCGTGTTTTGTTGTATTTATCTCGTGTTTTGGTTAAAATTGTGGCAGATAATTACAACCAGTAATTATTCGAAGTGTTCTGGAGCTGAAATCACACCAGTAGATTCACAAAATCATCGCAAAGGTTCGTACAAATATGTTCATTTCGATTGTGTGCAGTTTAAGCTTCTCGTTAACGAATCACGCGATATCGTTAACAATAAATCGTGTCCAAGTTATTTCTCAACGACAAGTGGGATTAACTTAACATTCGTACTTCCCGGTTACAGTGTACCACGGACGACAACAATCAAATATCTAAAGTGCGTAAATCGTGAAACGTTGACTTTAATCAATTTGAAAATGCCACCGCAAAAGTCAACCGGGTGTCGGCATAAAATGTCTACGGAGATAGAAGTCAAAGCTCTAGCAACAGAAATCTCTGAACAAACGCGGAATTATCGGCGACCATGGGCTGACAATGGAAGCAAGTAACAGGCAACAGGACTTCTTCAACGAACCTGATCCAAAGCAAAAGAGGCCAGTTAGATCCTGTACGGTTACTCATCGGATAGTACGAAGAGAATCTTCTACCGAGCCCAGTACAAGTACCAGTATTACCGCTTCCTCTTCTGCTTCTTCTTTTTCTGAATGACCAGTGCATCAGCCGAGGAACCATGCCGATGAATCAGCTGAACAGAGAGCCCAAAGTTACTATACTTTGCGGTCATCTTCAGAAAAAATGTCAACCTCATCATGGTTACGTTTGCGCGAGGACAGTAGCCCACTACATCCAGATAGTCCACAAAAAGACAAATTGACCGCTAAAAATGTTCTGCGTCAATTTAAAATGAAATGGCGGTGTCACACTTGCGTTAAGGGATGACGTGAAGGGTGTGTGAAGGGGGTTTTTGCACTATCGTGTCAATGCGCTCAACATCGCACCATGTCTCGCTTAAAAGGCGGTATTGATACGAGATCAAAGGGTTTTTCAACATGAGTGTAATGGGGTGAATGGTGGTGGTAAA